>LGRX02001924.1:0-61659 GCA_001247695.2 Cymbomonas tetramitiformis
ATGGTGATCATGGTTAGGTCCAGGCGATAAGCACTCATGCGACCCAGGGCGAAGGTGACTACGCCCATTGACAGAAAATTGACCAGCGCTTCAGAAAAAGGTGGAAGCGCGGCAATATCTGCGTCAGTGGTGATTAGGTCAGCGGAGGAGGGGGACATAGGAATGTCTCTGATCAGCTTGAGCACATCAGCCACTGTCTTGGATTCTCGGTAGACATCACTTGGGGAAGCCGCTCCCATAAGATCGTGGTGCCCTGGGAATTGAGAAAGGCGCTGGTCTACTGGCAGGAGTCCCGGGGCCGCTGGCAAGGAATTTCCAGGCGATCTGTACTCTGCTGCGCTGGGAACACCAGAGGGAAACCGATTGACGCCCAGTCTAGCCGGGACTGTGGCGGGAGTTGGTTGGTTGCCAGCCGCCATTCCTCTAAACAAGTACGCCTCGGAAGATGAAAATGCTGCCCAGATTTGGAGTCCTAGGGGGTCAAATTCTGTCAGCTCGGACTCTAAGGCATTTTCCGCGATGGTTACCCATGAGTACAAGGGCAGGCGTCTCTGCTGAGTTCCGGTACGGCTTTCCGCGCAACGCCGCGCTTCATCCACTTGCGTTTTCTCCACTTCCAGAGTGAAAGCGTCACTGTCCTCAATCTCAGTCAGGCGCACAGGAGTATGCACTGACCCATGCTGCGCCAGGTCTTGGATGTCCACTCCGATGTGCCGCATAGTCATCCAAATCCGATTGGTATCGGTTATGAAGTGACTGGCGCTTCCAGGCATGGTTGGCAGTCGGTAAGAGTATTGTGCCTCAGCGCCGTGGCTGACAGTAACTGCGGAGGAAGAGGACAGGTGATTTCTCAACCAGAAGGAGGCTCCTTCTAAAGTCCATAACAACACATCTAGACGCCGGTGTCGTGGTTCACCATTGTCTGAAGGCGGGGGCGAGTTTCCTGGTGACGGTTGATCAGGCTCAGCGGAGTCAGAGGGCGATGAGCCGGTAGCCGGTGGATCTGGCTGAAATGGTGCCGGCGCCGGATGAGCCGGTGCCGGAGCCGGCTGGGCCGGTGCTGGAGCCGGTTGAGCCGGTGCGGGAACCGGTTGAGCCGGTGCTGGTACCAGCCAGGGACCTGATCCAGCTGCTGGCGCCGGTGCACCTGGTAAACCGCTCGCCCATCCTAAGGTGTGCTGGTAGGGCGTCATAGGTGGAGCGCCCACTGCTGGTAGAACTGAAGTCAGATGTGGATAGTGTTGGAGCACTTGCTGATGCAGATTTTGCATGTACTCTGATACCTCTAACATCATCTGATTCTGCATTAGGGATTGATGCTGAGAGTTCAGTGCGGGGACAGAGGCATCTGAGGGCGTTCTGGCTGAGGCGGGGTCAGAGAAGAGTGCTCTGCGCTGTTCTGCCAGGCGCTGCTGGTTCTGTTCCCATCTCTGATGGCGCCTCTCCCGGCGAGAAAGCTGGTTCACTGAGTCTGAGTTCAGAGGTAAGTTTCTGACTGGAATTCTGCTGAGGACATCTGCTTGAGAAGGGGGGTCGATGACTGGTAGGTTGCGGTTAAGATGCGGCTGGTAGGCTGCGAGTCCAATGCTACGCCTGAGTGCGAGGTCTGCGTAACTGACTGAGCTGACTGGCTGCTCCGTAGTTGTTGAGGTCAGCGAGGTAGTCAAAGGTCTGGACTCGCGGTTCAACAGGGACTCGGGCATATCCGTAGTTGTTGAGGTCAGCGAGGTAGTCAAAGGTCTGGACTCGCGGTTCAACAGGGACTCGGGCATATCCGTAGTTGTTGAGGTCAGCGAGGTAGTCAAAGGTCTGGACTCGCAGTTCAACAGGGACTCGAGCATATCCGTAACCGTAGCCGCCTCCGTAGTCGCCTGAGTCAGTGAGGGCGTCAGTGAAGTTGCCTCGCTGTCTATCTCGGACTCGAAAGTCACCGATAACCTTGCCATAGAGTCACCGATCACCTTAGGTTCTGTAACGGTATCGGTAATCGGTGAGGTCAGCGAATGCTCAGAACATGCTATGCTTATGTGGCGTGGGCCACCTGTCAAGCCGGAGCCACCTGTCCTCCCCGCTGCCCCCACCTCCCCGTAGCTTGTTGAGGAGGGAGTTGGATGCATTGAGTGTGCCATGAGTTCGCCAGCCATGCTTTGGTGCGTGTCCTCTGACCTCCCCGCTGCCCCCACACCCCCTTGGTTAGGGCGCGGAGTCCAGGCGAGATTCTCACCCGGCTGCTGGCGCTTTCGCCAGTTGGCCACATCAGAGCGGGAAGGAAATTGACGAAGTCCTGGTTTCTGCTCATTCGCCTCATTCTGCATGTCCTGCTCACATGCTGCAATTTTGACCTCGGTCATTTCGCGCACGGCGATCGGGTCGCGAGGTGGTCGGTCAGCCGGTAGAGGTTGTCCCACAGAGGCTGCTCCCGCGGACTCAGCCTGAAGCGCGTTCTCGCTGAATGGCGTGGGCAGCTGGCCGTGCGGGGAGGTCATCACCGTAGCTCCAGACCAAGTGTGTGGAGTCCTGTAGGGGTTCAAAGGACTTCGCGGTCTTGGAGCTGGAGGACTCATGTCGCGCGTCCGTGGTGGGCTCCTGCGGCGCGGCGGTGGCGGGGTCCGGTCTCGAGTCCGAAGCGGGCTTCGCTGACGCGGAGCTGGAGGGCTCAGGTCGCGGCTTCCTGGCAATCGCAGGATGCCAGGGGAAGGAGAGGTCAAGTTGACATACCGCTGGGGAGTCGCCCTCATGTTTCGCCCTGCACCAGGGGTGTCAACAGTCAGCACCCTTGGTGACGCCGCTCTTGCATGCTGCAGGGGCGGATTAGGGTGCGGTTTAGGTACCGTTACAGCCTCCTCCAGGGAAGGTGTCACACAAGCGGTTCCAGAGTCCAGAGCCAGAGGAGTCACGCTGTAAAACTCAGTAGCATCAGCTGACAGGGTCGACTTCTTCTTGGGAATCTGGAAGCTTGGCGCACCTGCTGCTGTCGCAGCCGGTGGCGGCTGACCCGGAGAGGGCGCCTTGTAGGTGCCCTTCGCCCCCTTGCCAGTGGTCCCAGTGGCGGCAGCACCTCTCGTGCTGCGCTGGCTGGCCTGTCGTCCCCTTGTACGCCGAGGAGTCGACGTAGGCGACGTTGGAGGTGAGCGTCCCGTGTTAGCGTTTTGCATCATGTCGAAATTAAGAGTGACAAAGTGCAAATCTGACCGTTGGGGAAGTCAAATCTGTCCAATTTGGCAAATCCCCCCAGAACACTCAGAAAAATATTTCCTTGTAGCAGTGGAAGTCGTGGTGAATAACGAAATATGCTTTCCAGAGTGAAATGCAAGTTTTGGTGGCCAAATTTCAAAAATGGAGTGTCGATCGGCAGTTTGGCTAATTTCATCTTGGCGGCCATCCCGGAGCAATCCAGACTAATTGGCCAGGACCCAGTATTGGAGACTATTTTTTTCCTTCAAAGGATATTAAAAAAATGGAAAACTATCCTTCTGGGCTCCCGTTTCCTTCTATGTAGTCTGCTGGGCTCAAATTGGTCTAATTTTTGCTCTGCCGTGCCGGTTGGCCATCCGAATTTAAAATGTAGCGATCTATGAGGACCCAGGTCTCGGGGCCAGGTTCCAAACGACAAAAAACTATCAAGAAACGTCTAGAATTTTTGTGCCTACGTTAAAACGGTCTCCGAGGTCCTCTTTTTCTCAATCTGCCACTGATCCACTTTTCACTCTCCGTTCGGGTCAATCTGGCTGTTAATCCCGGTAGATCTGAGTTGCTGGCGGCTTCTTTTCCCACTTTCTGACCACTTTGCAGCATAACAGTTTTGAAAAATCGCCTGTTTGCATGCAGGGTGAAAGTCAGGGGGCAAAAAGGGCGCAGAGCAATACCACTTCCAAGTGAAGACTTCTTGAGCACGTGACTGTATCCGAGCCTGAGCTCAAGGGTCAGTCAGAGGTAAATCTTGCTTCAATCTTGGGGCACAGGTCCGTAGTCGGCAATTTTGCAGTGTACAAAATTGCAATGTTCTAGATAAACAGTTGAACAAGGCTACAATTCAAGCAATTGCAATATCTTTATGGCAGGAAAGATTGACCAGTAAATTAACAGGTTGAGCAACAGCTCCTCCAAATAGTTACTTCAAGTTAGAACAGCCTCCAAATGGGCAATATTCAAGTCTTATACTTTCAAGGCGCGCAGTTCATATTCTCTAATCGATCTGTCCCATGTCGGCTGGCATATCATCATCTGCCACCTATACAAATCCTAATCAGAGAATATGCATTTGGACAATCCTAATCAAGACAGTTGATTTCATTGTCCCTTGCTGATCTTTGCTTTCTTCCTACGAGGAGCCACGTCAAGCCCTTCTTCTTCATCACTGTCACTTCTTATGGAATACTTCAATTGAGTTATATACTCATGTGTCCAACATCTCGGATATTTCCTAGGTTGCCTCTTCGTCTCTTCAGACACCCCAGCCTTATTCTCACCCATTGAAGTCAATCCAGTATCTGACCCATAAGGTTTCTTCGGTGGTGCATGAACAGTCTCCACCACAGAGGCTGGGGCATCCTCAGATATGGCCTCAGACTTCTGCTCGGTAATAGGCTGATCATCGGGCTGAACAGGTGAGGTCGGGGAGGTGCCCTTTGGTACCCAGTGAAGTTCACCCTTCTCATCCATGATCAATTGCAGTCCCAGTCTCTTCAACCTTCGAGCTTCAGCTTGTTCTTCAGCATCGTCAGCTACCAAGTCATCGAACTCGCTGACGTCATCCTCGGTGTCATCATATTCAGGCGAAGTTGGCTCCCATTTCGGACTGGCAGTGTCCATGTCATGTATGACACCCGCGTCATCTTTGTCATCCGAATCTGGTAGCTTCTCCTTACTGTTAGTGACACCTGCGTCATCATTGTCATCAGAATCTGGTAACTTCTCCTTGCTCCAGGACACAGCGCCTGTACCCGAATCTTCACTGTTCGTAGACGCTGAGTGTGTAGGCTTACGCCCCTGGTAGGGAATTCCATGATATTCATCATCGTCAATCACAATCGTCGGATTCCAGTACGCGATCCCAACGCGGCTAATCGGTAATGAGAATGGCGCTACCGGCGCCTTCAACTGAGTGGCGTCTTCTAGAAACCAGCCGCCGCCCCTATTACGCTCCCAGCGGCGTAGCGCACCAGAAGGGTGTACGATAATATGCTGCCAGCTATAATCAAGTCCAGGCTTTCGCTCCCCATAGTACGAAGTCAATGGCTCGGGAGTCCCCTTCCGAGCCCATTGCCATCTCACTGCCCCAGTATGCATAAATACAATATGCCAATCGAATGGCTTGGCCGGGCTATTGTTCCCTGGCACATGTTTGGCTGCCTCGTCGGCCTTTTCGTTCCCCACAATTCCCGTGTGTGCCTTGACTTTCAGCAGTGAGACCGCGTGCCCCGCTGCTACTAATGCCTCAATGTTGACTAGTATGGCATACAGGAGGTCCCTTTGTTGGTGGTGTTCCATGTTGTGAGGTTTCGTTCTCATGCTCTCCAGCTGTCTTATGGAGTTGGCACTGTCCGTGCAAATGGTGAGTCTGTCGCCACTTGGTGGTGGCGGGAGCGTCACCGCTTTTTGTATGGCGAGAAGTTCGGCTCTGTTCACCTCCTGGTCCTCGCCTTCCCATCGAATCATGTGGGCCTCCCCTTCCCCGGACCTGGGGTCCCATACCGCGGCTCCTGAGGCCCATTCTTTGCCTCCTTCTTCTGTTTCTATCTCTCTTTTGCTTCCGTCCGTGTAAAGGTACGAGGTTGCCTTGTGTGCCCTTTGAGGGGAGGGGTACGTCAATTGAGCTGGTGTGTCCCTCGGGGCTCGGTTCCTGGGGTCCTCTGTTCGGTCTCTTGTCAGTTCCCATCTCCTTCCTTGGACCCCCGGTTCGTGTTCGGGCCAGAAGTCAGTGGGGTATCTGACAACTTTTGACTTTGCTACTTTGTCCCATATCGTTTGGGCGTCATTCTGTCTTGTAAGCCTGGTGTGCAAAGTGTTCGCTTCCACCACCTGTTGCACGGTGGGGGGGTGTATGTTCCATTTACCTCCCCGGCTTCCGGGGAGGAGTTCCCATTTGGCTAGTCCTTCTTCCACGTGGAGGTGGCTGTCCTCCCACCAAGTTTCCACTTCCGCTTGTACGTTGCAGCACTGGGGACAGAGGTCGTTCCGCAAGTGTGGCCCTGTGTTGCACATTCTTCCCATTGCATTCGTCATGTCCTTCGTCTTAATTTCCGGGAGTTCGTATCGCTGCCACGGTCTTGTGTCAACCACACAGTCCACACTGGGGGTGCGTCCTTCTTGGTTTGGTTCGTTCGCGTCGTGTAGGTTTGCCTTCCTTACCGGCTGTTTGACGGCTGAGGTGGTGCGCACCTTGCTCTGCGGGCAGGTTGTGAGTGCCCTCCTTATGCAGTCTGCGGCAGTGTCCGGGTCCCCGCAGTGTGCCTGCCATCCCGCCTTGTTGGCAACTATCAGCACTCTGAGGTTCCAGTTGCATTGTTTCGCTTGCTGGTGGGTGGCACCCATCCAGTGGTCAGGGGGTAGAAACGTGAATTTGCCTTGTGGTATTTCAAATAGTTCGTGTATTAGGTGCCCTGCGTGTGCGTTGTATAGTTTCCTGTATGGGGTTTTTTCATACGTTGGGTATACTCCGACCCCGAACACCGGTTCTTGTGTGGTGGTGGCCGCAACGGCAAAGTCCAGTGCCTTTTTGAGGTCCTGTGGCGTGTATTCTGGGTTGAACTGGTAGGCCCCCAATTTCATCCAGTTTGTCGTCCAGGCTGAGCCTCTGGCCCCGAACACCTTGTCTCTGTCATACTTGGCGTAGTACGTCGTGGTGTGGTGGTGAACATTGAGGGGTGAGGCAAATAGTTCGGTGGTAATTCCGAATGCCTGTTGTAGTGCCCTTTGCATCTGGGCAGGGAATGTCCAATGGTTTTGCAAGTTCTTTTTCCGTTCCTCCTTTTCTTCTTTGCTTGAGTACCTAATGAGGAGGTGCCCTATTTCCTCCTCGAACGTGGAGACCTGTATTTTATGGTCCTCCCACATTTCGGTGCGTAGTGTGCGCTGGTGCGGGGTTTGGTGGTCTGTGGTGCCCACTGCCTGGGTGTATCTTTCATGTAGCCTGAGGAGCTTTTCTTTCGTGAGGGTGCCTATGTATTTCCCATTCCTGTGGTAGCTGTGGGCGAGTTCCCCCTCTAGCCGTAGCTGGCAGTGGTGCTCTCTGTTGTCCACAATGTCCTGTTCTGGGTTGGTTTCTGTCGGGTCCAGTGTTAGGTTTCCTGCATGTAGTGTGGGCCAGGCCTGTCCCAGGTGCGGCCTTCCGGCCAGTATTTCTCTGAGGCCTGTGGGGTGAGTCACCTGGGAGCCCCTTGTTCGCAGTCTTCTATTCAGGGTTGGGAAGGTGGTCGTGCTTTGGCCCCTTCTTTTGGCTAGTTTTAGGTAGTCAGTTATGGTTTCCCTTGTACTCCATGAGTAGGAGTCATCCCCCTCTGAGTGCCTCCACTGGGTTCTGTATTGCTTCACTAGGGAGTGGGGGTCCGTTGGGTCTACGAGTAGGGTCCTCATTGCCACAATCTCTTTCGGCTTGTCTATCGTTCGGCCTTTCTCAAAGCCGGTTTCGAGTTTTTCAGCCATGGGGTCTATTTCATCTATCCATTTAGTTTGTGAGCGTGTGTGGAGGGGCTGAGGTTCTTCCTCTTCCTCCATCGGCACCGGGCCGGTGGTCTCCGTTTCGTTAATCCTTGTGAGCGGGTGCAGGGAGAGTTGCCTGTGAATCTCTTCCCTGGGGACCAGCCTCGCCTCCCATTCCGTCATTTTGGCCCTCAGCTGCTCCGAGTTGAGGCGCGGGAGGTTGGTTCGTATTGCGTGGGGGTCTAGTGGCCCTTCACTGGGCATGCTCCTGTATTGTTGCTTCAGCCTTCAGTTTGTAAGACTGTCATAAAAGTCCCCCGGCTTCGTTATGTCCCTCGGCTGGGCTTCGCACAGGTATGGGTATAGGTGTGCCAGGCCTTTTGCTATGGCACTGCGGTCTGTGTTGAGGGTTGCATCTGTGCATTGTTCCCTGACGTTCACCTGGCTAATTGCATGTTGGCCATCTCGTGTAGTAAGGAGCGCTAGGTCTGGGAAGTGCGTAAAAAGTTTGAGGCATGTTGTGAAATTTATCGCAGTTGGCGTGTCCCTGGGTATTGTGAGCCTGGCGGTTTGGTCTGTGCACATCGCCTGCCAGTCTGGGGGCGCCGGTATGTCCCCATCCATTATTTTGCCTGCTTTCGTTTTCCTTGTTGTTCCCTCCATCTCTTTGTCGGACTTTCTTCTGGTCGCCCCTTTTAGCTGTTCCATTATCTTTGGTGGTGGGGTCTGGAGTTGTCTGAGCATTCCCTCCGTCCCCTGGGGCGTAATGTTGTATCTGAGTAGGGCATTGAGTTTTCTTAGTGTGTTGTGTTTTGTCTGGTGCCCCCCCCAGAGTTTGTCGAGGTCTGTGCAATTCCTGCGTGTGGTGCTGTGGTATTCTACCAGTCCCCTGGTGGACCTGCTGACGTGGGACATTCTGAGTCTCGACTTTAGGTTTATTTGCCTCCACGCCGGGCCCCGTACCGCTCCTCTGTCCTCTTCGCTGTGCATGGCCTCTAGTAGTCCGCTCCAAATCGACTGGGCAT
The DNA here is from genome assembly GCA_001247695.2 of Cymbomonas tetramitiformis. Lineage (NCBI taxonomy): Eukaryota > Viridiplantae > Chlorophyta > Pyramimonadophyceae > Pyramimonadales > Pyramimonadaceae > Cymbomonas > Cymbomonas tetramitiformis. The sequence goes on from LGRX02001924.1 coordinate 8,667, forward strand.
CCTTCTAATTAAATCATTACGATATTCTTATTTGCGTGATCAATTATATATATATATATATATATATATTCATTTTAGCGTTGTGTACCGTTAGGCGGCAGGGAGTATAAGAAAATATATATATACATTTGTATACACCCTGCCACACCACTTACGGGCACGCAACGTGAAACAGGGGCACCCAAAATAGGGCCCTGAAAAACCAGGACGGTATCAACCACCGCAGGGGGATAATATATATATAACTTCAACTAAACACAAACATGGTAGGATGATAACCCGTTCATTTCCACAAATGTGATAAGTGGGCACACCTGTGTGAAGACACCTTCGACTATTCACAAAGTCCCCAAGCGATCAAGCATACATACACATATATTCAATGAACAGATATAAACCAAATTATATGTAAAATCTAAAAATGTGATCACTTATATATAAACGATTTAGTATTTATCACATCCTTTCGCCGGGGGGTCTGCGGGACGGCAGTGAGGGGGCTAGTAGAGGTGCAATAGGGGGGGGGAGAGCCGAAGGACGATGGTCCCCCTCCCCCATAATTAAGTCGCGTGCTTCATAACAGGGGATATATCTCACCGCGACAAGGGGTGGGGGATAGAAAATTTCCCTTATCCCCTGAGATTAAAATTGCGGGAGCCACCTCCCCCCTTCTCCCCTACCCCACCAACCCCCATCCCCCCCCATCCCCTCATAATATCCACATCCCCCATCCCCCCTCCCCTCTCCCCTCCCTCCTCCCCCTATCCCCTGCGAAAGTCCTTTTTATATTTTAATACTTTTGTTAGCTTATATATTTCCCCCCAACAATATTTCCCCATATTTTTAATTGCCTAGGGAAAACCGAGCTGTCGAAGATTGCGCCGCCTTTGTATGTCGGGTCCCGCCTTTCACATTTTATGCCGGAGGAATACCAATTTTAATACACTCTCTGTAAAATATAATGCCATGTAGATAATATCCGCACGTGGAACAGTCTAGTCATGTTTTGGAACGATTGAGGCACATATAGGGACAGTAGGGACACATATAGGGACAGTGAGGACACATATCGGGACACTTCGACACATATAGGGACACTTTGACACATATAGGGACATGTCCCTATATGGGCCCTTTTGCTTCACTGGGGGTGAGCGCAACAAGCCGTCTTGTCAGAGAGTGATCTACATCTGTCCAAACAAGAAACGTACTTTGCTATACAGCACACTTCTAAGATGCTCAACTCGGAACGACCACTTTCTGTAGAGTCGGAACTAATCGTCACAGGTTATGCCTGCTAAAATATTGCTGCTCGAGTTTCAGTCGCTCAAGTTCATAAGTAAATGCAGTGTTTCTTCCTATCGTATTTTTCAACGCATATACGCACACACACACATATATTCTGGATACACCTTGTTGCGCAGCGATCGGATCGCAACACTAACACAAGGGCACCTACAAAAGTAGGCCCTGGGACACTTCAGGACGGTAACATCCACCATGGGGGGGAAACTAATATGCGTCCAACTATGTATAGGGCATGAACGTGTTCCGATAATCTCAAGAGTGATGATATGTGGGCACACCTCTAATCTGTCACACACCAAAGGGCGTTGCCAAACTACAAGGCAATCCTTATCTTGATTATATAATATATTATGAATCATATATATATGTCATATCATATATATGAATCATATACATATATATGCATATGTATATGTATTAATACATATATATCCGATTGCTGCACAACAAGGCGTGTTCAGAGTATATGCATTAATACACATACACACACACAGCTCAGCGAGGCTTAGGGGGTCCCATTCTTCACTAGTGAGCTCCAGGGATTCCGGATGAGTGTCCCGAAGTGTGTGCTGAATCCTTTGATCCCCGCCGGCGTGGGTACATAGTGCAGTCTTCTGTGGCTACGGGGCGCCAAAGGAGTCGCAAGGATACGCATACACACACACACACACATATGATATATATGTGAAAGTTGCATCATAAAAAATAGGTTAAACCCCTTACATACCAGAGGAGGAGATTTGTACAAGGGCCTGCACCACGATGGCTGCTTTCCCCGCCATCTCACTTTAGAATCTGCATACTGGGTACATGTCTGACATGGTATTGATAACACGTAGCGATTAAAAAAATGTACCTTGATGTGATATCGAAGGAAACGTTCCGGTGTTGTCACTTTGAGGAGTTCAGCCATAGAAAGCCGACCCAGCTGCTCTATCCAGATTGGCCGACCCTGCAAGCTCCCAACAATCACGCCCTTTGGCCCAACTGAAAGTAAGGTACATATTGGTTACTTTCAAATCCTGTGTTTGAAGTTGGTTATGCCTATACATAGGTAGGTACTAGCAAATTTATCTACCACTTAATATATCCACTTGCAATCTTCACTTGATAAACTCAGCTTTGAAACCCAGACCTCTGAACTTGAGCTACTCGATTGACACATGTTTGAATTATTATTGACCCAGACAAACAACATTGAAATGATCACTTAGGTGTTTCCCGCACAACTGTGGAACTTGTTACACCCTGCCACGCCACTCACGGGAACGCAATGTGCAAACAGGGGCACCCAAGATTGTCTTGGGCCCTGGAAAACTTCAGGACGGTTTTTTCAAAGCAAATATTCAGGACGAAAATTTCAAAGCAACATAAACAGCAAGACAACATTCACCCTGGTGTCTCCCACACAGCTGCAGAACTTAAAGCATTCAAAGTAGCATATCCTCTATTGATATCTTCTGCCTTATTTTTACCTGCTTATCCACTTGATGATAACCCATGGGGTAGTGAATTTTCACTTTATCACGCTCAGGATAGCTAAAGTCCTGAAAGTGTCCACAAAGCCATTATTTAGAAAGGTGTCCATAGAGTCCTTGATTTAAGAAATTGCCACTTTGTTGAAAACAGACGAGAATAATCAATGCTATTGATGTTGACGCTTAATATTTGTGTTTGCTTAATCACAAGAAACACATGCATTCCCGGTGAATCTAGTTCGATGCATGTCATATGACAGGGTTTAAAACATGACTAGTGCACTACTATGATTAGTGCCTCATGGTGATGTGGATCTGCACTGCATGTGGGAAGGCAGAGATATTGGGAAAAATTATGTTCAAATTGGAGTGCAACAGAATTTTGGTGGTTTCAGACTTTCAGAATCCGTGACTCCTGCTGCAGTAGAGCCGAATGACACATGCAGCTCCGTGACACAAACAGGATGTACAAATAGCCACGAAGCGACACGCCTGTTCAGCTCTGTTCCTTTTGCTCTTGCAAATAGGAACTTCACGGGTACCTACGGTACTCTGTGAGGCACACTGCAAATCCGATTTTGTAAGATTTTCTTCACCTGTTTCACCTGTAAACAGTAGAGTAGGTAGTGACTAGACCACTAGGTTGTACGACGTCGATCGAACGACGACAGGAGATCTGGCAGCGAAGTCGCGGGGACGGCGTTACGACTTCAAACGACGGCTTCACATCGGCTACGGCAGTACGATTGACTTCACTGTGACTCCTTTGAGGGAGAGAAATGGCTGGAACTGCGAAGGGCAAGTCTACAGAGGATTTCCCTCCCCTCCCGGGGAAGCCAGACATCGGGCAGGCTTCCCCTTCCCCGGCAGCACCGTCCACTCAGGACGTGCTGATGCAACAAATTCTGATCATGCAAAAGCAGCAAGGGGAGCTGCTTGAGATGCAGAGGCAGCAGGCAGAGGAGCATCGCCTGCTGCGTGATGAGCTTCAACGACAAGCACAAATCAACGTGGAGTTGGAGGCGAAGGTGGCAGCGAAGCCTGGGACTTCTGACCCGGACACCGTAGCCAAGACCGCCGAGCAACTTCTGGAGAGAAGGAGGAAGCTGGCGTACGTGCCAGCAGCCTCAATCAACCCGTTCCCGCCGCGGCCGGCTACGCTGACATCGAGAATGCCGCAGTTGTACGACCTGCACGGCAACAAGACGTACGATGCTCTCTCCAAGAAGTCCAACTCTTCAATGAAGTACGAGTGCCTGGTTCTGGCTCCAGCACTGTCTTATTTGCACGACGTGGTGTGCGAATGCAACGACACGTTGGACGTGAACGAGGACTGCGATTTGTCGAACAGCGAGTGGCAGAAACGTTTCCACGCAGTTACCAACTCTGTGCACGGCGTGTACGCGTTACTGTGCAACAGGTGGACGATGCTGGAACTGCGCGGGCAGCTGGAGCAGGAGCCTGGATCTTCACAGCGGGGAGGATCGGACGCTCTACGTGCTAAACTGCAGTTCATGGAGGACAGAGTCTACCAGGCAGCAGACGGCGTGGTGGCAGATGAGGTGTTGCAGCAGTGGCTGAACGACTTCGACAAGAACCGCGGCAAGGCAATGCTGAGCCTTACGTCGAAAAATGCAGCGAACGCGGAAACGCGGGTGGTGAATCCACGAGACCGAGACCAGCGCTGGAAGGAACGTAAGAAGTACGAGGAGAAGGACGGTAAGAAGCCTACCGAAAAAGGCGGCAAGGGCCGGGGCGGAAAGCCCGCGGCCGATGTGTGATGTGCGTGCCGCCACCCCGTCCAGCGCAACAGCCCTCTCCGGGCGCTGGGCGGGAAAAACTCACCGTGCAGCAGCAGGTGAGACAGCGGAGGGGAGCATGGCGCTGACTCGGGGGCATTGACTTTCCGAGAATGATGAAGAAGACCGCATGGCAACGAGTTAGTACGCACAGATAGCTCACAGGTTAGGTTCATGGTTAAGGTGGGAACGTGGAAGCGGGAAGGTCCCAAAGGATGAAGAGCTAGGTTTCTAGTTTTTGCCGCAGCATTAGTAGTTGCTTCCATGAAATGGGCCAGCCGAGTGTGTTGGAACACCGTTAACTATGAGGGTATTGGATAAATTTCTGAAATAAAAATTCTTGATATTTACCACTTTAGTGAAATCCTGCTTAAAAATAAAATTGTGATTACAAACCCGGCTTTGCCTTGCGAAAGTCTCCCAAACTACCCCACGAAAACGAGTCGCATTTTGCAAAATTGCTTCACGAACTGGCCAAAAACTCATATTCAACCCTCAGAACCTCGTCAGATGTGTAAAATGGCGCGTGGCGGGCGCCAGTTCCGAGGTGATGCAATGGATTACTCACGGGGTGAAGTTGAGGTGGAAGCGCGGGCCTCCGCCTCCGTTCGACCACGGGGTGTCACTGAGGGATGCTACGCGGCAGCAGCAGGTGTGGCTGGACGCGGAGAAGGAAAGGCTGCTACAGAACGGTGCCTGGACGAGAGCGACGAGAAGATCTCATGTTTCTCGCGCTTTTTTAGTGCCGAAACCGGGTACGAACAAGTGGAGACTGGTGGTGGACTTCCGATGGCTGAACCAGTGGTGTGTGAAGAATCGCGTGAAGATGGAGACGCTGAAGAAACTAAGGAGACTGGCGAAACCGGGCGACTGGTGCTTCAGCTTCGACCTCCAGGACGGTTTTCATGCGCTGGGGATCCACCCAAACTTTCAACGCTTCATGCAGTTCGACCTGCAAGGGGACCTGCTTCAATCTTCAGCGATGCCGTTCGGGTGGAGCGACGCTCCAAGGGTGTTCTGCAAGTTCGTACGCGTGATGGTGGAAGCTCTACGTTCTCCACAGGCAGCGGAAGATCGCAGAGAAATCAAGAGACTGCGGGACGGTTCAGTCGTCAGTCCGTCGCAGGACCGGTTGTGCTGGCGGGAACGCGAACTGTCACAGCGGAATGCGAGTACTACCGTACATGGACGATTTTCTGGTGCTGGCCGACTCTCAGCGAGAAGGCTTTCTGCGTCAAGAAAAAGTTCAACTGGTGCTTCATCGACTGGGCCTACGGCGGAACGAGAAGAAGGGCCAATGGGAGCATACACAGGTGGTGGAGCACCTCGGGTTGGAGGTGGACCTGAAGCTGGGACAATTCCGTGTAACAGAACGACGGGTGCACAAGATCCACACCAAGGCGAAGGAGATCCTGTGCGACGCAGCGAGAAATCGGAGGTGGATTCCTGCCAGGAGACTGGCTTCCTTCACGGGACTCTGCCAATCCGTGTACTTAGCAGTACCAGCGGCGCGGCTCTACCTACGGGAGCTCTACTTCGTGCTGGCAGAGAAACGCAGCTGGGGAGCAAAGGTAAAGATCTCGCGTGCAGCTCGGGGGGACTTAGAATGGTGGTCCAGGCTGCCTGTGATGAGCAGGTGGAACGGGCGCAATATCTGGAGATCCCCGACGAGAGCGAAGGTGCACACAGACTCTTCGATGACGGCCTGGGGAGGAGTGCTGAACCTGAAGCTCCCGGCGCGAGGTTTATGGCCAGACGAGATGCGCTGCTGGCACATCACACACCTGGAGCTGGAGGCCGTGTACAAGACCGTACAGGCGTTCCTGCAGGAGCTGGAGGGCAAGGTCGTACGGCTCTACTGCGACAACCAGGCGGTGGTGGCGATGCTGTCACACTTCACCTCCAGGAACCCGGACCTGATGAGGAGAATGAGGAGGCTCTGGCTGCTACTGGATCTGCACGACATCGAGTTGCAGGCTCGTTACATCCGCAGCGAGGCCAACGTGTGGGCCGACAACCTTTCGCGTTGCGAGGATTTGGACGACTGGCGGCTGAATCGAGACTGGTTCGTGTGGGCCAACAAGCAGTGGGGGCCCTACACAGTCGACCGGTTCGCTTCCGAGATCTCCGCGCAGCTTCCTCGGTACTACGCTGCGTGGAAAGACCCGAAGTGCGAAGGTGTGGACTCTCTGACGTACGACTGGCGGGGGGAGAACAATTGGGTGAACCCCCCCTGGGCGCTGCTGGACGAGGTGGCGCACAAGCTGCAGGAGGAGGGGGGCGCTGCTACGGTGGTGGCTCCGTACTGGCCGGGACAGTCCTGGTTCCGGGAGCTGGAGGCCCTGGCCACTGAGGTGGTGATCATGCCGCGGCGCAGGGACCTGTTCACTCCGAGCAGGCTGGGAGGGTCCGAGCTGCTCGAGCCCTCAAAGTGGGACGCTGTGATGTTCTTCATCGAGGCGTGCCCGTGAGTTACTACGCTGCTGAAGTACGAATGAGCTCTACTACGAGTACGGCAGCGGGCAAGGTGACCGTGGGCTCTAAAATCGAAGTGTTCTGGAAGGACGATGACTGCTTCTACCCGGGTGTGGTGAATGAGTTCAACGAGGACGGGAAGGCGCACGTGCTGTACGACGACGGCGACGAGGAGACACTGGACTTGTCCGAGGAGAACTTCAAAATCATCAACAGCGTGTCGGAGCTGACGGACGAGGCAGCGGACGCGGACGGCGAGAACATCGAGCGGATCAGCGGAGGCGACTACGAAGAGTACAAGCGCGGTGGTGCTGTACAATGCTTCCTCACGCGCTCACTCTGTGAGCGGTGGAAGGGTGAGTTGGGACCTTCCCGGCTCACGGAACTGGCAGTGACAATGCAGAAAAAAGCACTGCTGGACACGACGTTGAGCAACTACGGACCGAAGGCGCGGGGCTTCATTTTATTTTGTGAGCAGCACCAAGGGCCGTGGCTGCCAGCATCGGAGGCGACGGTGTTGCTGTACATCGCCTCCCTGTTGAAGGACGGAGGCATCAAGTCGGCCTCCATGCAGCCGTACCTGTCTGCCATCAACAACTACCACGAGGACCTACGGTTTCCTGGACCAGCGAAGGGTCGTTCTGTGACCCGAGCTGTGAAAGGGATGGCGACCATCCAGGCGGAGCTGGCAGTGCAGGAGGAGAACATCGAGACCCAGCGGACGTGGCTGCCGGCGGCACACGTACGACGTGTGCACGAAGCAGCGCTGAGATTGACTCCGAGATTGCCTGAGGAGCTGCGGCTACTGTGAGCCTTCGCCTACGTGGTTGTTGCCTTCGTGACCTTCGGCAGACCGGACACGGGGACTTCGTTGTCACGGCAGCATGTTCATTGTGGCGACAGTGAGTTCTCAGTGGTGCTGCTAAAAGAGAAAGGACGGCGGCATCACCTGGTGTAGAGACGCCTGTGCATCCCCTGGAAGGGGGTGGCTCTTTTGAAGGAGCTGATCGAGCACTGGGAGTTCCACCGTGACACGGCTTGGAACAGTTCTGAGAAGACTCAACCTGACGCCTACTGGCTGCTACCCGAGGACCCGAAGAACTTCAAGGCTTCCGTGGCAAATGACTGGATTGGTCTGGCTCTCAGCGAGCTGGACTGCAGACCTCCTGAAGGAGGTCACTTTTCTGCACACAGCACCCGGAAGGGTGCCACGACGTGTGCTCGAGCTGTGGGTGTTACAATGGAGACAGTGTGCTTCCTGGGAGGCTGGTCACAGTTCTCTTTGGCAGTACAGCACTACATCGACCCGACAGCTCTGAGGGACACAGACATGGACTACTACTTCGCTTGGTTAACATGGTCACAGTGACAGAGATCAGATTTCTTTTGTGTGCCTCACAGTTTCATCTTTGGTTTCATAGCAAATGAGGATTCGAGCAAAAGAGAAATGTTCAAATTGGAGTGCAACAGAATTTTTGTGGTTTCAAACTTTCAGAATCCGTGACTCCTGCTGCAGTAGAGCCGAATGACACATGTAGCTCCGTGACACAAACAGGATGTACAAGTAGCCACGAAGCGACACGCCTGTTCAGCTCTGTTCCTTTTGCTCTTCCCACCGCTCCCGACCCAGAGGACTCTTTCCTTTTGGTGACGTGCACAGACAGTCTGGACATCTCATCAAAACTAGAATTTAGAAAGCATTCAAAAAGCACAAAATGCATTTTGAATACTTTACAAAATCATTTTAATGAAATGTATTGCAGTGCCTGCCTTTGGCAAATGAGGATTCGAGCAAAAGAGAAATACTCAGAATCAAGCCACTCAAAGCAATGAAAGACCATGCTCTGCATGTGGGAAGGCAGAGATATTGGGAACAATTATACTCAGAATCAAGCCACTCAAAGCAATGAAAGACCATGCTTAGGGACAAAAACAACATGAAAGTACAGATAAACGCAGTAATCACTCACCAATAAGAAAGTCCTAAATATGGGGTCAGCCAGCGAATTTCGTCAAGTTGTGACCCCCCCTCCAGCGCCAGCGACCTATGAAATTGCTAAGAATAAGAAATCCCGATTTCATAGCTCAGCCAACCAATTTCTTATTCTGATTACTTAAGGAGGAGGCAGCCAGCTATCTTGAAATTGACACTCAGCGACGGCCACAGTAGTAAAATTTTAGTAAGGATCCTGAAAGCCGTGAGCAGATAAGAGAGCTGAAGAAGGAAAATTCAACAGTCTGTATGATATTTTATTGAGATAAATTGTGTATAAGCATCAAAATCCTTGTTAAATCAAGTAAACCCACCAAATAATCCACCCAAAATTTCTTAACTCGTTTTCACTATGATTCAAGCCAGCCAGCCCCTTGATTTCTTATTTTGGCCAATTTCTTAAGAAATTAAAGCTAGCCAGCAAATTTCGTCAAGTTGTGACCCCCCATTGTTTGGTTTGTTCAAATTGGAGTGCAACAGAATTTTGGTGGTTTCAGACTTTCAGAATCCGTGACTCCTGCTGCAGTAGAGCCGAATGACACATGTAGCTCCGTGACACAAACAGGATGTACAAGTAGCCACGAAGCGACACGCCTGTTCAGCTCTGTTCCTTTTGCTCTTGCAAACAAGAACTTCACGGGTACCTACGGTGCTCTGTGAGGCAAACTGCAAATCCGATTTTGTAATTTTCTTCACCTGTTTCACCGGTAAAACAGTAGAGTAGGTAGTGACTAGACCACTTGGTTGTACGACGGCGATCGAACGACGACAGGAGATCTGACAGTGAAGTCGCGGGGACGGCGTTACGACTTCAAACGACGGCTTCACAGCGACTACGACAGTACGATTGACTTCACTGTGACTCCTCTGAGGGAGAGAGAATGGCTGGTTCTTCGAAGGGCAAGACCACAGAGGATTTCCCTCCCCTCCCGGCGAAGCCAGACATCGGGCAGGCTTCCCCTTCCCCGGCAGCACCGTCCACTCAGGACGTGCTGTTACAACAAATTCTGACGATGCAAAAGCAGCAGAGTGAGCTGCTTGAGATGCAGAGGCAGCAGGCAGAAGATCATCGACTGCTGCGTGCCGATCATCAACGTCTAGCACAAATCAAAGAGAAATCTTATTACTACTATTTCTTATTGGTGAGTGATTACTGTAGATAGCCGATGGCACATATGGGATTCACGCTCTGCTTTGCTACTACAATATATATTCTGAATAACAATGTGGTTTTGCAATGCATGTATGTGCACGATTCATGCCACCGTCAATTTTGGTAACATTTATACCACATTTAAGTTAATTGGTTTGCAGTTGAGCAAACAACAAAGCAATTACACGTGTATCCTCATCATACTCCCTGAAATCGGGCAGTCGAATATATGTATGTAATAAACACAACCTCATTATTGGGAGATCCGGATCAGTGCCCCGAATTGTGCTGAACCCTTTTGTGTATCCCTGGCGTGGGTACATAGCGTTGCTGTGTACATAGTTTTTCAGTGCCTGCACGGCACCGAAGGAATCAGTGCAAGGATAAGACATGCACAGTCTCCATGCCCACCACCCACCCACCATTCTCACTCACTCCTCCTCCTTCTGACTCCCTCCTCCCACTCCTCCCTCCCTCCACTCCTCACTCACTCACTCGCCACTCCCTCACTCCCCTCACTCCTCCTCCTCCTCCTCCCTCCCTCCTCCCTCCTCCTCCTCCTCCCCTCACTCCTCCTCCTCCCTCCCTCTCCTGCTGCTCATCGCTCACTCCCTCACTTCCCTCACTCCCTCACTCTGCTCACTCACTCCTCCCTCCTCCTCCCTCCCTCCCTCCCTCACTCACTCACTCTCTTTCCACTCCCTCCTCCTCACTCACTCACTCACTCACTCCTTTCCTCCCTCCTCCCTCCTCCCTTCCCTCACTCCCACTCACTCCTCCCTCACTCACTCACTGCAACTCCCTCCCACTCACTCCTCCCTCCCTCACTCCTTTTGCCTCCAGCACTCAACTCACTCACTCTAACCCCTCACTCACTCACTCCCCTCCCTCCCTCCCTCCCTCCTCCCTCCCTCCCTCCCTCCCTCACTCACTCACTCATTACTATCATTATAATGTTTGAGTGTGGCACTTACATAGATATGGCTGAGTGGATGTCAAACCTGGACGATCGTGTCTGCTCCGAACGTTTTTCTCCACTCGAGCATGTTGACAAACATCTCCTTTGCTTTATCCACATCGAAGTTTCGAGCTTGAAGAAATCGATGCAGAAATCTATCGTCTGCCGTAAGTGCATATAAAGGTGTCAACAATAGTTTGGTAAACAATTTGCCAACTGATACTCGTATGCACCATAGTCCACGGGTGCAGTAAAAGTGTGACTTTATACGCACTCATATAAACATCCGTGAATATACCATGTATTCAGCACCTTCACACATATATATGCAAACAATATCGATACGCAAAGAGCGTCGGTGTGTGTGTACATATAATCAAATACGATGCATACCCGATTATCAATATATCACGCCTCGCTCTATTTGTTTGCGTAAGTTGAGTATCATGAAACTTTGATGACCACATCATGTAGTACCGAGCATAGTAGAGTACCCAGTGTACCATAGTTTGCTGACAAGAATGCTGATGTATAATGTGGGATCCGACACGATGACAGGGTCACCCACCAATCATTTTTTAGTTGATAACTGTACGTACTACTCCGTACAATACTTGCTGACAATCTTAACCAGTGTGTCAGGGTTCATAAACCCGTCGGACTTATTAAGTCTCATCTTATGGAACGTATATTCTGAACTGCATATCCTGAGCACTTTTGTTCTGTTCAAATTGGAGTGCAACAGAATTTTTGTGGTTTCAGACTTTCAGAATCCGTGACTCCTGCTGCAGTAGAGCCGAATGACACATGTAGCTCCGTGACACAAACAGGATGTACAAGTAGCCACGAAGCGACACGCCTGTTCAGCTCTGTTCCTTTTGCTCTTGCAAACAGGAACTTCACGGGTACCTACGGTACTCTGTGAGGCACACTGCAAATCCGATTTTGTAAGATTTTCTTCACCTGTTTCACCTGTAAACAGTAGAGTAGGTAGTGACTAGACCACTAGGTTGTACGACGTCGATCGAACGACGACAGGAGATCTGGCAGCGAAGTCGCGGGGACGGCGTTACGACTTCAAACGACGGCTTCACATCGGCTACGGCAGTACGATTGACTTCACTGTGACTCCTTTGAGGGAGAGAAATGGCTGGAACTGCGAAGGGCAAGTCTACAGAGGATTTCCCTCCCCTCCCGGGGAAGCCAGACATCGGGCAGGCTTCCCCTTCCCCGGCAGCACCGTCCACTCAGGACGTGCTGTTACAACAAATTCTGACGATGCAAAAGCAGCAAGGGGAGCTGCTTGAGATGCAGAGGCAGCAGGCAGAGGATCATCGACTGCTGCGTGCTGAGCTTCAACGTCAAGCACAAATCAACGTTGAGCTGGAGGCGAAGGTGGCAGCGAAGCCTGGGACTTCTGACCCGGAATCCGCAGCCAAGACCGCCGAGCAACTTCTGGAGAGAAGGAAGAAGCTGGACTACGTGCCGGCAGCCTCCGTCAACCCGTTCCCACCGCGGCCGGCGACACTGACAACGAGGATGCCGCAGTTGTACGACCTGCACGGCAGCAAGACGTACGACGCGCTCTCCAAGAAGTCCAACTCTTCGATGAAGTACGAGTGCATGGTTCTGGCTCCAGCGCTGTCTTATTTGCACGACGTGGTGAACGCGTGCAACCAGACGTTGGACGTGAACGAAGACTCCGGATTGACGCTGAGAGAATGGCAGAGACACTTCCACGAGGTTACCAACTCGGTCCACGGCGTGTACGCGTTGCTTTGCAACCGTTGGACGATGCTGGAACTGCGCGGGCAGCTGGAGCAGGAGCCTGGTTCTTCGCAGCGTGGAGGATCAGACGCTCTACGCGCAAAGCTGCAGTTCGTGGAGGACAGGGTCTACCAGGCAGCAGACGGCGTGGTGGCGGACGAGGTGTTGCAGCAGTGGCTGAACGACTTCGACAAGAACCGCGGCAGGGCGATGCTGAACCTTACGTCGAAGAACGCAGCGAGCGCGGAAACGCGGGTTGTGAAAGATCCACGGGACCGCGACCGCTGGAAGGAGCGTAAGAACAAGGAAGAGAAGGACGGTAAGAAGCAGCCTACCGACAAAGGCGGCGGCAAGGGCCGGGGCGGAAAGCCCGCGGCCGATGCGTGATGTGCGTGCCGCCACCCCGTCCAGCGCAACAGCCCTCTCCGGGCGCTGGACGGGGGAAACTCACCGTGCAACAGCAGGTGAGACAGCGGAGGGGAGCATGGCGCGCGGCGGGCGCCAGTTCCGAGGTGATGCAATGGATTACTCACGGGGTGAAGTTGAGGTGGAAGCGCAAGCCTCCGCCTCCGTTCGACCACGGGGTGTCACTGAGGGATGCTACGCGGCAGCAGCAGGTGTGGCTGGACGCGGAGAAGGAGAGGCTGCTGGAGAACGGTGCCTGGACGAGAGCGACGAGAAGATCTCACGTTTCTCGCGCATTTTTAGTGCCAAAACCGGGTACGAACAAGTGGAGACTGGTGGTGGACTTCCGATGGCTGAACCAGTGGTGTGTAAAAAATCGTGTGAAGATGGAGGGAAAACACTTGGTCACACAAGGAAAACAAACAGCATGGAGCGCAACAACATGACGCGTAAACGAAGAAACAGGAGGAAATGGACCAGGGCGAAGAACGCGGCAAAAAGGAGGGCACAACCACCTCACGGCCAAAAGTTACTCAGAATAATTTACCGAAACGGTAAACCCATGTTCATTAGAACAAGGAACCCCGAATATGCAGTAACTGCAATACCAGCAGGCACCCCAACCAAGGGCAAGCCGCTGATGCGGGGGGTTGTGCAAAGAATGAGACAGAGAACCAGCTGCTGTAAGACGAACATGACAGGTGGGGGAAGCCAGGACCGCACGGAAACGTACCCACACAACACCACCGCGAAAGGACTGTTCGAGAGGAAGGGCCGGCTGAACATGTTCCAAATGCAACATGCCCACTCACTATATGAGAATAACCCAATGCCCCCTGGCTCTGATGGTAGCCTCAATGAGGGAAGCACTGAAACCAGGGAACAACAAAGAGCCGCACACCACGAAGGCATTACAGCTACTCGGGAACCTCCAGAGCTTCTGCATACCTGTGTGCGATGGCAAGCACTGGAGAGTAGTGCTGGCGGGACCAGACAAGGAAAACGACAAACTTAAGCTCTGGATATACGATTCCTTGAATGGTAAAACTAAAGCAACGCTACGTAACACCAAGAGGCTTACGACAGAAATGACCAACTGGGCGGAACACCTCACTGGGAAACTATGCAGACAAGTAACAGTGGAACTAATGAACGTGGGCAACCAAAGCGCGCAAGACCACTACAGTTGTGGGGTATGGGCCCTGATGGCCACCAAAGCATGGATGCACTTCCAGAAAACATGCCCAGAGGGACACTGGCCCACCCACTTCAATGAGGCAGTCAGCAAATGGGGAACCACCAACAGGGCAGCGGTCGATGCCTACAGGAAGTCGATACAACACCCAGTGAAGGAGAGGATAACTGCCGCCGAGGGACAAAAGCAAACGCCTGGAGATATTCAGCAGGTGACAGGGGCCTGGGAACCCACCGATGGCCCAAACACAAACCCGCAAGTCGAGGCACAAGCGCCACGAACCCAAGAGGGGGGACACAGAGAAGCCACAAAGCAACAGGGACTATGGAAGTGGCTCCATAGACTGACCCCCACGAACCAGCCAAGGGACAATGAGCAAACGCTCGGAGAGCAGGGAACGATGGAAACCCACTCAGACGAGGGGGGGGAAGAGGTAAGCGGTGAACCCAATACACGATGGGAGAAATTCGAAGACACACAACTGGAGGCACTGGAAACAAACCAGGACCCCCGAAAACGCCAGCCCCCCCTCACAGAACCAAAAAAGGTGGACATAGGGGAAGACCGCCTACACATGCTCACATGGAATATAGCAGGACAAAGTGACGCCTGCCTCGACCTAGCTGAGGTCGTCAGAAAAAGGAACCAAAACCAACTGGGTCTGCAAGTGATAGTGCTCACAGAAGTAAAACATGCACACGACAGTGTGATGAGGAAGTTCAGAGACCTGCAGTACACTGCGATAGGCACCAAAACCGAGGCGAAAGAAGCAGAAGGCACTACAGAGCAGCCAGTGAAAGGAGGAGTAGCCATACTCCTTAGCAGCCCCTACGGCCACGCTCACAACCACCATGTTGTCCCAGCGAGGCACCTGGAGGGGTACCTGCTCCATGTGGTGTTACACCTGCCCGGGGAAGTAATGTACCATGTGCTGGGCATTTACAACCCACCAGGGGCAGAAGAGGGAAGAACCAGAGACAAAATACTCAAGTACACAGCCAACCTGTTCCGGAGAACAGCGGAAAAACCGAACGAGCATGCCATTGTTGGAGGAGACCTCAATGCAAGCAACACCAGCATAGGCAAGAGGGTAACGAAAACCGACAAACAATGGAAGAAGCTCGCGGAAGAGTTGAACCTCCATAATGTAGGCCCAACGATTAATACCACGCTGAACTGGGCAGAAAACAGAAACATTGACAGATGGCTAGCACCGATGGACAAACGGGCCCAATACGAGAAGGGGAGCACCACACACCTCACTCAACACCACACGAGTGACCATGAGATGGTAAGCCTTGCGACCCTTCGGCTAAACAGCATAGACACCCATGAACCATACGTGGACCGCGACCCCCAACCAGGGCAAGTAAAGCTGGACACGCCCCTGAACAAAGCCCACAGGGAAGCCCTCCAAAGCGTCCTCCTCAGGACACACGACTATGCCAGGACTGCTGAGCTGAAAGGCATGACAGAGATAGCCGCTCAATGTAGGGAAGAAGGCAACAAGCAGGTGGCACATGCCACCATAGACAGAGCAGGAGAGGCAGTGCTAAGTATACTCACCAAAGCGAACAATTGCGCGCTGAAGGACGAGGAACTACCAACGGCGATAGCTGGGAGAACCTCCACCCATGGGGCAACGGACCTGCTAATGAGCAAAAAGGACAGGAAAGAAAGAGACGCCGCAATCCTCAAAATGCGGATGCACAAGAAAACCAAACGACAACTACGAAACCCACACACGGAACACACAACTCTCCGACACCTGAAGGAAGGAGGGACAAAAGGCCCGACAAACAGGGACAATGCAGGTGCAAAGGAATGGGTTTCGTGGCTTACTGAAGAGGCCAAAAAAGAAAGGTCGGCTGCACACAAGGTGGTCAAACAGCACTGGAAGCGAGCCAAGCAAAGGCATAATGACAAAACAGTAAAAGAATACTGGAACAACCAGCGAGAAACGATACCACAAAAGGATATATGCCAAGGCCCAAGAAACAGGCCATGCCCCCACGGCGAATATACAGGCCCTACAGGACAGAGAGGGTAACCTAGCTGTAGGCCATAAGAACATTGCAAACGCACTAGTGGACCACATGGCCCACTCGGCACCATACAGGATGGAACACCGTAGTTTGCCCGACCTAGCACCCCCACCATGGGAAGATCCAGCTCATAAAGAGCGCCTCATAAAGGCACCAAGACCGGACCCCAAGGGACTGGACCTCACAATAAGTAGACAGGGCTACAGCAAGGCGGTACACACCCTAAACAACAACAAAGCACCAGGCCCCACCAGAACCCCTAACGAAATTCTCAAGTACATGCCAGAGGACTTCCACGACGCCTTACATGCGCTCATGCTGGAAATGTGGAACAGCAAACACGTCCCCCTCACCTGGAAGAGAGGGACATTCTGCTTTCACCACAAGAAAGGAGATGTCACCCTACAGCAAAACTATAGGCCTATAGCCTTGCTAGAGGGGGTATTCAAGCTATACACCTCGCAAATAGCAAACATGCTCTCCACGTTCTGCGAAACGCAGGGAATACTAGCCCAGGCGCAAGAAGGCTCAAGGGAGAAAAGGAACACACTCAGACAACTCACCAGAGTGACCAACGCAATAGAGGATGCAAATGTCTCCGGACGGGAACTGCATGGCCTGTATGTAGACTTCGAAAATGCGTATGGCTCAGTGTACCACAACAAGCTACTGCACACAATGCAATACCTTGGAATACCTGAAGAACTCACACAGGTAGTGCGAGATGTCCTGGGTACACAAAGCCATGACACCATGTCAATGTACACCAGAGTAGGAGGGGAAACCTCTCACAAAATGGTGCAGGTTCAAAGAGGTCTCCTCCAAGGAGACAGCATGAGTCCCCTCCTCTTCATAATATACCAGGAACCGTTGTTAAGATGGCTGGAGGTGGGGGAGCACGGGTACCAACACAAACACGCAGCCGAACAGGAAAGACTGGGCCCCCTCAGGACGACAGCAGGGGCGTTCGTCGACGACCTGCTCATACTATGCCCCACGATTTTCCACATGCGAGCCCAGCTGCACAAGCTAAAGGCATTCTCACAATGGAGTGAACTCAAAATTAACCTAACCAAGTCAGCCATAACCGGTATAAAAAATGGGGTTTCCATACCCGAGCAACTCCATAAGGACCTCAAAACGGTTGGGGTGGATGGTAAGCTGAGCCACTTCAAAATACTCAAACCAGACGACACATACAAATACCTAGGAGTACTACTGGCATTCACAGGCAAATGGGACAAGGAGAAAGAAGCTGCTAGGGAGGAGATGAACCACAGGATACAAGCACTACTGCGCTCACCACTGACGCCAGACCAAAAAGAATACTCCCTTCACTCTGCAATACTGGGGAAGTTCCGGTATGGACTGCACTTGGGCCTCTACACCGCGGGAGAAATAGATGACTTCAACAAGATAATAGGTGGGGCCACAAAGAACATACAAGGCCTACCCCGCAACGGAACACCAAACATTTTCACTACACAGGAAAAGGAAAGGTTCGGCTTAGGCATGGTGCCGCTCCAGGCAGTCTACGCCCAGGCAATTTGGAGCGGACTGCTGGAGGCCATGCACAGTGAGGAGGACAGAGAGAGGAGCAGTACGGGGCCCGGCGTGGAGGCAAATAAACCTGAAGTCAAGACTCAGAATGTCCCACGTCAGCAGGTCCACCAGAGGACTGATAGAATACCACTGCACCGCACGCATGAATTGCACAGACCTTGACAAACTCTGGGAGGGGCACCAGACAAAATACAACACACTAAGGAAACTCAATGCCCTACTTAGATACAACATTTTGCCCCAAGGGACGGAGGGGATGCTCAGACAACTCCAAACCCCAGTACCAAAGATAATGGAGCAGCTAAAAGGGGCGACCAGAAGAAAGTCTGACAAAGAGATGGAAGGAACCACAAGAAAAACGAAAGCAGGCAAAATGATGGATGGGGACCTACCGGCGCCTCCGGACTGGCAAGCGATGTACACAGACCAAACCGCCAAGCTCACAATACCCAAGGACACGCCGACTGCGATAAATTTCACAACGTGCCTCAAACTATTCACGCACTTCCCGGACCTAGCGTTCCTTACCACCCGAGATGGCCAACACGCGATTAGCCAGGTGAACGTCAGGGAACAATGCACAGATGCAACCCTCAACACAGACCGCAGTGCCATAGCAAAAGGCCTGGCACACCTATACCCATACCTATGCGAAGCCCAGCCGAGAGACATAGCGAAGCCGGGGGACTTCTATGACAGCCTCACAAACCGACGGCTGAAGCAACAATACAGGAGCATGCCCAGTGAGGGACCACTGGACCCCCACACAATGCGAACCAACCTCCCGCGCCTCAACCCGGAACGGCTACGGGCTAAAATGACGGAATGGGAGGCGAAACTGGTCCCCAGGGAAGAGATTCATAGGCAACTCTCCCTGCACCCGCTTACAAGGATTAACGAGACAGAAACCACCAGTCAAACGTGGGGGGAGGAGCAGGAGGCCTCACAAGGCCTCCACGCGCACCCACAAACTAAGTGGATAGATGAGGTAGACCCCATGGCTGAAAAAATGGAGGCAGACAGTTTTGAGAAGGGCCAAACGATAGACAAGCCGAAGGAAATTGTGGCAATGAGGACCCTACTCATTGACCCAACAGACCCCCACTCCCAGGTGACGCAGTACAGAACCCAGTGGAGGCACTCAGCAGGGGATGACTCCTACTCGTGGAGTACAAGGGAAACCATAACTGACTACTTAAAAATTGCCAAGCGAAGGGGCCAAAGTGCGACCACCTTCCCAACCCTGAAAAGAAGGCTGCGAGCCAGGGGCTCCCAAGTGACCCACCCCAAAGGTCTCAGGGAGATATTGGCCGGAAGGCCTCACCTGCGTGGGACAGGCCTGGCCCACACTACATGCGGGAAACCTCACCCTGGACCCGACAGAAACCAACCCGGAGCAGGACATTGCGGACAATAGAGAACACCACTGCCAACTACGGCTGGAAGGGGACCTCGCCCACAGCTACCACAGAAACGGGAAGTACATAGGCACCCTTACGAAAAAGAAGCTTCTCAGGCTACACGAAAGGTACACCCAGGCAGTGGGTACCACACACCACCAAACCCCGCACCAACGCACACTACGCACTGAAATGTGACACGACCCTGAACAAAACACACAGGGAAACACTCCAAAGTGTCCTCCTCAGGACACACGACTATGCCAGAACCGCTCAACTGAAACGCATAACAGAGACAGCCACACAATGCAGGGAAGAGGACAACATGCAAGTGGCGCACGCCACCATAGACAGAGCAGGGGAAACAGTACTAAACATACTCACCGAGGCGAACAAATGTGCGCTACAGGACGACGAACTGCCAACCACTACAGTTGGAGGCACCCCCAGCCGAGTGGGAAAAGACCTGCTAATGAGCAAAAAGGACAGAAAGGAAAGGGACGCCGCAATACTCAAGATGCGGAGGCACAAGCAAACCAAACGACACCTACGAAACCCGCACACGGAACACCCAACCCTCCGAAACCTGAAAGAGGGAGAAATGAAAGGCCCAACGGACAGGGACAACGCAGATGCAAAGGAATGGGTGTCGTGGCTTACTGAGGAGGCCAAAAAAGAAAGGTCGGCGGCGCACAAGGTAGTAAAACAGCACTGGAAACAAGCCAAGCAAAGACACAATGACAAAACCGTAAAGGAATACTGGAACAACCAAAAAAGATACCACAAAAGAATATATACCAAGGCGCAAGAAACAGGCCATGCCCCCACGGCGAACATACAGGCCCTACAGGACAGAGAGGGCAACCTAGCTGTAGGCCACGGGAACATCGCTAACGCACCGACTAGCAGACCACATGGCTCACTCGGCACCATACAGGATGGAGCACCGAAGTCCACCCGACTCGAAACCCCCGCCATGGGAAGACCCAGCTCACAGGGAGCGCCTCATAAAAATGCCAAGACCAGACCCCAGTGGGCTGGACCTCACAATAAGTCGACAGGGCTACAGCAAAGCGGTACACACCCTAAACAACAACAAAGCACCAGGCCCCACCAGGACCCCGAACGAAATTCTTAAGTACATGCCAGAGGACTTCCATGATGCACTACACGCACTCATGCTGGAAATGTGGAACAGCAAGCATGTCCCTCTCACCTGGAAAAAAGGGACATTCTGCTTCCACCACAAGAAAGGGGATGTCACCTTACAGCAAAATTACCGACCCATAGCCCTGCTCGAAGGGGTATTCAAACTGTACACCTCACAGATAGCAAACATGCTCTCCACGTTCTGCGAAACGCAAGGAATACTAGCCCAGGCGCAGGAAGGCTCAAGGGAAAAAAGGAACACGCTTCGACAACTCACCAGAGTAACCAATGCGATTGAGGATGCAAACGTCTCAGGACGAGAACTACATGGCCTGTATGTAGACTTCGAAAACGCGTACGGCTCGGTGGACCACAACAAACTACTCCAAACGATGCAGTACCTTGGAATTCCCGACGAACTCACACAGGTGGTGCGGGATGTCCTAGGTACACAAAGCCATGACACAATGTCCATGAACACCAGAGTAGGAGGGGAAACCTCACACAAAACTGTACAGGTGCAAAGAGGACTCCTCCAGGGAGACAGCATGAGTCCCCTCCTTTTCATAATATACCAGGAACCGTTGTTAAGATGGCTAGAGGTGGGAGAGCATGGGTACCAACACAAGTATGCAGCAGAACAAGAAAGGCTAGGCCCCCTCAGGACGACAGCAGGGGCGTTCGTTGACGACCTGCTCATACTATGCCCTACGGTTTGCCACATGAGGGCTCAGTTACACAAACTACAGGCATTCTCACAGTGGAGTGAACTCAAAATTAACCTCACCAAGTCAGCCATAACCGGCATAAAAAATGGGGTCTCCATACCCGAACAACTCCATAAAGACCTCAAAATGCTGGGACTGGACGGTAAGCTAAGCCACTTCAAGGTACTCAAGCCAGACGAAACGTACAAATACCTGGGAGTACTACTTGCATTCACAGGCAGGTGGGACAAAGAGAAAGAGGCCGCTAAGGAAGAGATGAACCACAGAATACAAGCTCTACTACGCTCCCCTCTAACACCTGACCAAAAGGAATACTCCCTTCACTCCGCAATACTGGGGAAATTCAGATATGGATTGCACCTAGGGCTATACACAGCGGGCGAAATAGACGACTTCAACAAAATAATAGGGGGGGCCACAAAGAACATACAGGGTCTGCCCCGCAACGGAACGCCAAACATTTTCACCACACAGGAAAAGGAAAAGTTCGGCTTGGGAATGGTGCCACTCCAAGCAGTCTACGCCCAGTCGATTTGGAGCGGACTACTGGAGGCCATGCACAGCGAAGAGGACAAGGGAACGGTACGAGGCCCGGCGTGGAGGCAAATAAACCTAAAGTCGAGACTCAGAATGTCCCACGTCAGCAGGTCCACCAGAGGACTGGTAGAATACCACAGCACCACACGCAGGAACTGTACAGACCTCGACAAACTCTGGGGGGGGCACCAAACAAAACACAACACACTGAGGAAACTCAATGCCCTACTCAGATACAACATTACGCCCCAGGGGACGGAGGGGATGCTCAGACAACTCCAAACCCCAATACCAAAGATAATGGAACAGCTAGAAGGGGCGACCAGAAGGAAGTCCGACAAAGAAATGGAGGGAACAACAAGAAAAACGAAAGCAGGCAAAATAATTGATGGGGACATACCGACGCCTCCAGACTGGCAGGCAATGTGCACAGACCAAACTGCCAGGCTCACAATACCCAAGGACACGCCAACTGCGATAAATTTCACAACGTGCCTCAAACTTTTTACACACTTCCCGGACCTAGCGCTCCTTACTACCCGAGATGGCCAACATGCGATTAGCCAGGTGAACGTCAGGGAACAATGCACAGATGCAACCCTCAACACAGACCGCAGTGCCATAGCAAAAGGCCTGGCACACCTATACCCATACCTATGTGAAGCCCAACCGAGGGACATAGCGAAACCGGGGGACTTCTACGACAGTCTCACAAACAGACGACTGAAGCAACAATACAGGAGCATGCCCAGGGAGGGGCCGCTGGACTCCCACGCAATACGAACTAACCTCCCACGCCTCAACTCGGAGCAGCTGAGGGCAAAAATGACGGAATGGGAGGCGAGGCTGGTCCCCAGGGAAGAGATTCACAGGCAACTCTCCCTGCACCCGCTTACAAGGATTAACGAAACGGAGAATACCGGCCCAGTACCGGGGGAGGAAGAGGAAGAACCCCAGCCCCTCCACACACGCTCACAAACTAAATGGATAGATGAAATAGACCCCATGGCCGAAAAACTTGAGACAGGCTTCGAGAAAGGCCGAACGATTGACAAGCCGAAAGAGATTGTGGCAATGAGGACCCTACTCGTTGACCCAACAGACCCACACTCCCTGGTGACGCAGTACAGAACCCAGTGGAGACACTCAGAGGGGGATGACTCCTACTCGTGGAGTACAAGGGAAACCATAACCGACTACCTGAAACTAGCCAAACGAAGGGGCCAAAGCGCGACCACCTTCCTAACCCTGAATAGAAGACTGCGAGCAAGGGGCTCCCAGGTGACCCACCCCACAGGCCTCAGAGAAATACTGGCCGGGAGGCCGCACCTGGGGCAGGCCTGGCCCACACTACATGCAGAGAACCTAACACTGGACCCGACAGAAACCAACCCAGAACAAGACATTGTGGACAACAGAGGGCAACACTACCAGATACGACTGGAGGGGGAACTCGCCCACAGCTACCACAGGAATGGGAAATACATAGGCACCCTCACGAAAGAAAAGCTTCTCAGACTACACGAAAGGTACACCCAGGCAGTGGGTACCACAGACCACCAAACCCCACACCAGCGTACACTACGCACTGAAATGTGGGAGGACCACAAAATACAGGTCTCCACGTTCGAGGAGGAAATAGGGCACCTCCTCATTAGGTACTCAAGCAAAGAAGAAAAGGAGGAACGAAAAAAGAACTTGCAAAACCATTGGACATTCCCTGCCCAGATGCAAAGGGCACTACAACAGGCATTCGGAATTACCACCGAACTGTTCGCCTCACCCCTCAATGTCCACCACAACACCACAACGTACTACGCCAAGTATGACAGAGACAAGGTGTTCGGGGCCAGAGGCTCGGCCTGGACAGCAAATTGGATGAAACTGGGAGCCTACCAGTTCAACCCAGAATACACGCCACAGGACCTCAAAAAGGCACTGGACTTTGCCATAGCGGCCACCACCACACAAGAACCGGTGTTCGGGGTCGGGGTGTACCCGACATATGAGAAAACCCCGTACAGAAAGCTCTACAATGCACATGCAGGGCACCTAATACACGAACTATTAGAAATACCACAAGGCAAGTTCACATTTCTACCCCCTGACCACTGGATGGGTGCCACCCACCAACAAGCGAAACAATGCAACTGGAACCTCCGGGTGCTGATAGTGGCCAACAAAGAAGGATGGCAAGCACACTGCGGGGACCCAGACACTGCCGCAGACTGTATAAGGAGGGCACTCACAACCTGCCCGCAAAGCAAGGTCCGCACCACCTCAGCTGTCAAACAGCCGATGAGGGAGGCAAACCTACACGATGCGAATGAACCAAACCAAGAAGAACGCACCCCCAGTGTAGACTGTGTGGTGGACACAAGACCATGGCAGCGATACGAACTCCCGGAAATTAAGACAAAGGACATGACGAATGCAATGGGAAGAATGTGCAGCACAGGGCCACACTTGAGGAACGACCTCTGCCCCCAGTGCTGCAACGTACAAGCGGAAGTGGAAACTTGGTGGGAGGACAGCCACCTCCACGTGGAAGAAGGACCAGCCAAATGGGAACTCCTCCCCGGAAGCAGAGGAGGCAAATGGAACATACACCCCCCCACCGTACAACAGGTGGTGGAAGCGAACACTTTACACACCAGGCTTACAAGACAGAATGACGCCCAAACGATATGGGACAAAGTAGCGAGGTCAAAAGTTGTCAGATACCCCACTGACTTCTGGCCCGAACACGAACCGGGAGCCCAAGGAAGGAGATGGGAATTGACAAGAGACCAAACAGAGGACCCCAGGAACCAAACCCCGAGGAACACACCAACCCAATTGACGTACCCCTCCCCTCAAAGGGCACACAAGGCAACCTCGTACCTTTACACGGACGGGAGCAAAAGAGAAATAGAAACAGAAGAAGGAGGCAAAGAATGGGCCTCAGGAGCTGCGGTATGGGACCCCAGGACCGGGGAAGGGGAGGCCCACATGATTCGATGGGAAGGCGAAGACCAAGAGGTGAACAGAGCGGAACTTCTCGCCATACAAAAAGCGGTGACGCTCCCGCCACCACCAAGTGGCAACGGACTCACCATTTGCACGGACAGTGCCAACTCCATTAGACAACTGGAGAGCATGAGAACGAAACCCCACAACATGGAACACCACCAGCAAAGGGACCTCCTGTATGCCATACTGGTCAACATTGAGGCATTAGTAGCAGCAGGACACACTGTCTCACTGCTAAAAGTCAAGGCACACACGGGAATTGTGGGGAACGAAAAAGCCGACGAGGCAGCCAAACAAGCCTGTACTACGGGAACCCTCACGGAAGCGTGGGATAATAACGAGACAATAAAAGTCAAACCCATGATACCAGACGAGGACTCGAACAGCAGAGAGCTAAAAGGAAAACTCGCGGTACAAAAATACGTAACCACACTACTCCGTGAACGGCAAGCCCAAGGAAACAGTAGACTCTCAGCAAAAATGACCGACCTCCAGGGAGAACCCTCAACCTGGACCCACCAACTGAAAACTGAGCGCAACTTCAGATGGGAGGCGCACCATGACCAAGCGCAACAAACTGAAGAGGAACAAACGACAATACGGGACCTGGTACCCAACCAGCAGCAGCAAGCCAACCAGACCCGAGACGAAGAAGACAGGCAAATAAAAGCCATGATGGAACAAACGGAGGAAGAGGAGATGCTCCTTATGCGAGAGGTGCAGGAGCACCAAGAGTACCAAGAAACAGAGGGCAGAGGGGACCCCACCCGAGGAAACGAACCCGAACCCGCAGGGACACCACCCCCACCCTCCGAAGGGGAGGAAATATTTAAGGAACTCAACGAGCTCGCGGAGAGACTAGAAGTGACCCAAGAGGAACACAATGACGATGAAATTTTTGACATGCTAAATGAACTCATTGAGCAGCGGGAAAAGCCACAAGGGAAGCCGACAAAAGAAAGACAAGCTCACCATGACCGTGTCACAGAGGAGTCCAGAGTCCATGCAGTAATGGAGGACCCGATGCCCAGAACAAGATGGAAACAGCGAAAACACGATATGGCACACAGCAGAACGGAAAAAAGGAACGCCCCCTCGGTTCAAGAGGGCAGGACCACAGACAGCTGGCTAAACGAAACAATGAAGCACCTCAAAGGAGACACGCCACTACACAAAGTAGCGAACGGCTTCTGGAAACGAGCCACATTTGCGGTACGAAAAACAATACTCAAATGCAGACTGAGAATACTGCCAGCACAAGACTATGAGACGGCGAAAAACTCAGCCGGAGGGGGCGGGAAGTGCACCCTGGAAGGATGCGGACACAAAGGGGTGGACTACGCAAAGGGCTTCCTCATGAGGGTAGGGCACGCCCTAGGTGGATGCAACAACCCACAAATGCGAGGGATGTTCACGGACAGGGCAGATGCCCACGCAGATGAGCTAAAACACATACTTGACCACCATAGGAAAGGGGGATGCAAAGTACTCGCCTACACCGGAAAAAAGAGGGACCCATGGATTAAGCCAAGGGTACTCCCAAATTACATACTCACCAGGGGGCAATGCAGACACGACGGGAAGGACAACCCAGGCAGAAACGATGGGCCCGACACAATACCAAGTTTTGTAGACATAGTCATGATAGAGGGCCTAGAAGACCTGGAGGACGGATGGGAATGCACACAACAGGAAGCACCAGCAAGGGTAAGAAACCTACACCTCATTGAAGTGGCCCACACCGATGACGAAAAATGGGGACCCAAACTCCTGGAAAAATACAAGAAATACGGACCGCTGCTACAATTGCTACGCAGGCACGGATTCCGTGCCAAACTTCATGTGTTTGCAGTGGGCAGAACAGGCACGGTGTACAAACACAACCAAGACATACTCGAGCAACTTGGACTCAACAGAAAAGAGGCCACACAGGCACTACAGAGAATACATGACCTGACAGTAAACTATGCACACAGCACCTACCAGCTATACAGAAAACTCAGACAAGAAAAACAAGAGGAGGAGAAAGATAAGAACCACCCAGTATAAATTGTCCCAACATGGCCGCCACTCGTGGCGGTCCGGCCCAGAGTAGGGCCGGGGAAATCAATTTACTCATACGCCCGACGGGCGTGGTTTTTTCTTTTTTCTTTTTTTCTGGGAGGACCATAAAATACAGGTCTCCACATTTGAGGAGGAAGTAGGACACCTACTCATTAGGTACTCAAGCAAAGAAGAAAAGGAGGAAAGGAAAAAGAACTTACAAAACCACTGGACATTCCCCGCCCAGATGCAAAGGGCACTACAACAGGCATTCGGAATTACCACTGAACTATTTGCCTCACCCCTCAATGTCCACCACAACACCACGACGTACTACGCCAAGTATGACAGAGACAAGGTGTTCGGGGCCAGAGGCTCAGCCTGGACTGCAAACTGGATGAAACTGGGGGCCTACCAGTTCAACCCAGAATACACGCCACAGGACCTCAAAAAGGCACTGGACTTTGCCATTGCGGCCACCACCACACAGGACCCAGTGTTCGGGGTCGGAATATACCCGACATATGAGAAAACCCCCTACAGGAAACTATACAATGCACATGCAGGGCACCTAGTGCACGAACTATTTGAAATACCACAAGGCAAATTCACATTCCTGCCCCCTGACCACTGGATGGGTGCCACCCACCAGCAAGCGAAACAGTGCAACTGGAACCTCAGGGTACTGATTGTTGCCAACAAAGCGGGGTGGCAGGCCCACTGCGGGGACCCAGATATTGCCGCGGATTGCATAAGGAAGGCACTCACAACTTGCCCGCAGAGCAAGGTCCGCACGACCACAGCCGTCAAACAGCCGGCAAGGGAGGCGAACCAGCACGACACGAACGAACCAAACCAAGAAGAATGCACCCTCGGTGCCGACTGTATTGTGGACACAAGACCATGGCAGAGATACGAACTCCCGGAGATTAAGCCAAAGGACATGACAAATGCAATGGGAAGAATGTGCAACACAGGGCCACACATACGGAACGACCTCTGCCTCCAGTGCTACAACGTACAGGCAGAAGTTGAAACCTGGTGGGAGGACAGCCACCTCCATGTGGAAGACGGACCAGCCAAATGGGAACTCCTCCCCGGAAGCAGGGGAGGAAAATGGGACATACACCCCCCCACCGTACAACAGGTGATAGAAGCGAACACCTTACACACCAGACTTAGAAGACAGACTGACGCCCAAACGGTATGGGACAAGGTGGCGAGGTCAAAAATTGTCAGATACCCCGCTGACTTCTGGCCCGAACACGAACCGGGGGTCCAAGGGAGAAGATGGGAACTAACGAGAGACCGAACAGAGGACCCCAGGAACCTACCCCCGAGTGACACACCAGCCCAACTGGCATACCCCTCCCCTCAAAGGGCACACGAAGCGACCTCGTACCTATACACAGACGGCAGCAAAAGAGAAATTGAGACAGAAGAAGGAGGCAAAGAATGGGCCTCAGGAGCTGCGGTATGGGAACCCAGGTCCGGAGAAGGGGAGGCCCACATGGTTCGGTGGGAAGGAGAGGACCAAGAGGTGAACAGAGCCGAGCTTCTTGCCATACAGAAAGCAGTGACGCTCCCGCCGCCACCAAGTGGCAAAGGACTCACCATTTGCACGGACAGTGCCAATTCCATTAGACAACTGGAGAACATGAGAACAAAACCCCATAGCATGGAACACCACCGGCAAAGGGACCTCCTATATGCCATACTGGTCAACATTGAGGCATTGGTAGCAGCGGGGCACACTGTCTCCCTACTGAAAGTCAAGGCACATACAGGAATTGCGGGAAACGAAAAAGCCGACGAGGCAGCCAAGCAAGCCTGCACTACAGGGACCCTCACGGAAGCGTGGGACAACGACGAAACAATACAAGTCAAACCCATGGTACCAGATGGAGACTCGGACAGCAGAGAGCTAAAAGGAAAGCTCGCGGTACAAAAATATGTAACCACATTACTCCGTGAACAGCAAGCCCGAGGAAACAGCAGGCTCACAGCGAAAATGACCGAGCTTCAGGGAGAACCCACAACCTGGACCCACCAACTGAAAACAGAGCACATTTTCAGGTGGGAAGCGCACCATGACCAAGCACAGCAAACTGAAGAGGAGCAAGCAACAATACGGGACCCAATGCCCAACCAGCAGCAACAAGCCAACCAGACCAGAGATGAAGAAGACGGGCAAATAAAAGCCATGATGGAACAAAGGGAGGATGAAGAGATGCTCCTTATGCGAGACATGCAGGAGCAACAAGAATGCTGGGAGACAGAAGGCAGAACAGACCCCACTCGAGGAAGCGACCCCAAACCCGCAGAGACACCACCCCAACCCTATGAGGGGGAAGAAATATTTGAGGAACTCAACGAACTCGCGGAGAGACTTGAAGTGACCCAAAGGGAACACAATGACGAGGGAATTTTTGGGATGCTCAATGAACTCATTGAACAGCGGGAAGCACCTCAAGGGAGGCCGGCAAATGAAAGACAAGCTCACCATGACCGGGTCACGGAGGAGTCCAGAGTCCATGCGATGATGGAGGACCCGTTGCCAAGAACAAGATGGAAACAACGAAAGCATGACATGACACACAACAGAACGGAAAACAGGAACGCCCCCCCCCGGTTCAAGAGGGCAAGGCCACCGACAACTGGCTGAACGAAACAATGGGGCACCTCAAGGGAGACAAGCCACTACACAAAATAGCGAACGGCTTCTGGAAACGAGCCACCTTTGCAGCACGGAAAACAATACTCAAATGCAGACTGAGAATACTGCCAGCACAAGAATATGAGACGGCGAAAAACTCAGCCGGAGGAAACGGAAAGTGCACCCTGGAAGGATGTTGACACAAAGGAGTGGACTACGCAAAGGGCTTCCTCATGAGAGTGGGGCATGCCCTAGGTGGATGCGACAACCCACAAATGCGGGGAATGTTCTCAGATAGGGCGGACGCCCACGCAGACGAACTTAAACACATACTTGACCACCAAAGGAAAGGAGGATGCAAAGTCCTCGCCTACACCGGAAAAAAGAGGGACCCAGGGGTCAAGCCAAGAGTAGTCCCGAACTACATACTCACCAGAGGGCAATGCAGACACGACGGAAAGGACAACCCAGGCAGGAACGATGGGCCCGACACAGTACCGAGCTTTGTAGACATAGTCATGATAGAGGGCCTGGAGGACCTAGAGGAAGGGTGGGAATGCACACAACAGGAAGCACCAGCAAGAGTCAAAAACCTACACCTCATTGAGGTGGCCCACACCGACGACGAAAAATGGGGACCCAAGCTCTTAGAAAAATACATGAAATATGGACCACTGCTACAATTGCTACGTAGGCACGGATTCCGTGCCAAACTCCGTGTCTTTGCAGTGGGCAGAACAGGCACGGTGTACGAGCACAACCGAAACATACTCGAGCAACTTGGGCTCGACAGAAAAGAAGCCATACAGGCACTACAAAGAATACACGACCTGACGGTGAACTACGCACACAGCACCTACCAGCTATACAGAAGAATCAGACAAGAGAAGCAAGAGGAGGAAAAAGATAAGAACCACCCAGTGTAAATTGTCCCATTAAGGCCGCCACTTGTGGCGGTCCGGCCCAGAGTAGGGCCGGGGAAATTAATTTACTCATACGCCCGACGGGCGTGGTTTTTTCTTTTTCTTTTTCTGTGAAGATGGAGACGCTGAAGAAACTAAGGAGACTGGCGAAACCGGGCGACTGGTGCTTCAGCTTCGACCTCCAGGACGGTTTTCACGCGCTGGGGATCCACCCAGACTTCCAGAAGTTCATGCAGTTCGACCTGCAAGGGGACCTGCTTCAATGTTCAGCGATGCCGTTCGGATGGAGCGACGCTCCGAGAGTTTTCTGCAAGTTCGTACGCGTGATGGTGGAGGCTTTGCGTTCTCCACAGGCAGCGGAGGATCGCAGAGAAATCAAGAGACTGCGGGACGGTTCCGCAGTACGACAGCGATGGTCAGTCCGTTGCAGGACCGGTGGTGCTGGCGGGGACGCGAACCGTCACAGCGGAATGCGAGTACTACCATACATGGACGATTTTCTGGTGCTGGTCGACTCTCAGCGAGAAGGCTTTCTGCGTCGAGAAAAAGTTCAACTGGTGCTTCATCGACTTGGCCTACGGCGGAACGAGAAGAAGGGCCAATGGGAGCCGACGCAGGTGGTGGAGCACCTCGGGCTGGAGGTGGACCTGAAGCTGGGACAATTCCGTGTGACAGAACGACGGGTGCACAAGATCCACACCAAGGCGAAGGAGATCCTGTGCGACGCAGCGAGAAATCGGAGGTGGATTCCTGCCAGGAGACTGGCGTCCTTCACGGGACTCTGCCAATCCGTGTACTTGGCAGTACCAGCGGCGCGGCTCTACCTACGGGAGCTCTACTTCGTGCTGGCGGAGAAACGCAGCTGGGGAGCGAAGGTAAAAATCTCGCGTTCAGCTCGGGGGGACTTAGAATGGTGGTCCAGGCTGCCTGTGATGAGCAGGTGGAACGGGCGCAAGATCTGGAGATCCCCGACGAGAGCGAAGGTGCACACGGACTCTTCGATGACGGCGTGGGGAGGAGTGCTGAACCTGAAGTTCCCCGCGCGAGGTTTCTGGCCAGACGAGATGCGCTGCTGGCACATCACACACCTGGAGCTGGAGGCCGTGTACAAGACCGTACAGGCGTTCCTGCAGGAGCTGGAGGGCAAGGTCGTACGGCTCTACTGCGACAACCAGGCGGTGGTGGCGATGCTGTCACACTTCACCTCCAGGAACCCGGACCTGATGAGGAGAATGAGGAGACTCTGGCTGCTACTGGATCTGCACGACATCGAGTTGCAGGCTCGGTACATCCGCAGCGAGGCCAACGTGTGGGCCGACAACCTTTCGCGTTGCGAGGATTTGGACGACTGGCGGCTGAATCGGGACTGGTTCGTGTGGGCCAACAAGCAGTGGGGGCCCTACACAGTCGACCGGTTCGCTTCCGAGATCTCCGCGCAGCTTCCTCGGTACTACGCTGCGTGGAAAGACCCGAAGTGCGAAGGTGTGGACTCTCTGACGTACGACTGGCGGGGGGAGAACAATTGGGTGAACCCCCCGTGGGCGCTGCTGGACGAGGTGGCGCACAAGCTGCGGGAGGAGGGGGCCGCTGCTACGGTGGTGGCTCCGTACTGGCCGGGACAGTCCTGGTTCAGAGAGCTGGAAGCCCTGGCCACCGAGGTGGTGATCATGCCACGGCGCAGGGACCTGTTCACTCCGAGCAGGCTGGGAGGGTCCGAGCTGCTCGGGCCCTCGAAATGGGACGCTGTGATGTTCTTCATCGAGGCGCGCCCGTGAGTTACTACGCTGCTGAAGTACAAAGAAGCTCCGCTACGAGTACGACAGCAAGCAAGGTGACCGTGGGTACAAGAATCGAGGTGTTCTGGAAGGACGATGACTGCTTCTACCCGGGTGTGGTGAATGAGTTCAACGAGGACGGGAAGGCGCACGTGCTGTACGACGACGGCGACGAGGAGACGCTAGACTTGTCCGAAGAGAACTTCAAAATCATCAACAGCACGGACGAGACAACAGACGCGGACGGCGAGAACACCGAGCGGAGCAGCGGAGGCAACTACGAAGAGTACAAGCGCGGTGGTGCTGTACAAAATTTCCTTACGCGCTCACTTTGTGAGCGGTGGAGGGGTGAGTTGGGACCTTCCCGGCTCACCGAACTGGCGGTGTCGATGCAGAGAAAGGTACTGCTGGACACGACGAAGGACAACTTCGGACCGAAGGCGCGGCGATTCATTTTATTTTGTGAGCAGCACCAACGGCCGTGGCTGCCAGCGTCGGAGGCGACTGTGTTGCTGTACATCGCCTCTCTGTTGGAGGACGGGAACATCCAGTCGGCATCATTACAGCCGTACCTGTCCGCCATCAACAACTACCACGAGGACCTTGGTTTCTCTGGACCAGCGAAGGGGCGCTCTGTGACCCGAGCTGTGAAGGGGATGGCGACCATCCAGGCGGAGCTGGCGGTGCAGGAGGAGAACATCGAGACCCAGCGGACGTGGCTGCCAGCAGCACACACGTACGACGGGTGCACGAAGCAGCGCTGAAGTTGACTCCGAGATCGCCTGAGGAGCTGCAGCTACTGCGAGCCTTTACCTACGTGGTTGTGGCCTTCGTGACCTTCGGCAGACCGGACACGGGGACCTCGTTGTCACGGCAGCACGTTCATTGTGGCGACGATGAGTTCTCAGTGGTGCTACTGAAGGAGAAGGGACGGCGACACCATCGAGTGAAGCGACGCCTTACAATCCCCTGGAAGGGGGTGGCTCTGTTGAAGGAGCTGATCGAGCACTGGGAGTTCTACCGTGACACAGCTTGGAGCATTTCTGAGAAGACTCAACCTGACGCCTATTGGCTGCTACCCGAGGACCCGAAGAACTTCAAGGCTTCCGTGGCAAATGACTGGATTGGTCTAGCTCTCGGCGAGCTGGACTGCAGACCTCCTGAAGGAGGTCACTTTTCTGCACACAGCACCCGGAAGGGTGCCACGACGTGTGCTCGAGCTGTGGGTGTTACAATGGAGAAAGTGTGCTTCCTGGGAGGCTGGTCACAGTTCTCTTCGGCAGTGCAACACTACATCGACCCGACAGCTCTGAGGGACGCAGACATGGACTACTACTTCGCTTGGTTAACATGGTCACAGTGACAGAGATCAGATTTCTTTTGTGTGCCTCACAGTTTCATCTTTGGTTTCATGGCAAATGAGGATTCGAGCAAAAGAGAAATGTTCAAATTGGAGTGCAACAGAATTTTTGTGGTTTCAGACTTTCAGAATCCGTGACTCCTGCTGTAGTAGAGCCGAATGACACATGTAGCTCCGTGACACAAACAGGATGTACAAGTAGCCACGAAGCGACACGCCTGTTCAGCTCTGTTCCTTTTGCTCTTCCCACCGCTCCCGACCCAGAGGACTCTTTCCTTTTGGTGACGTGCACAGACAGTCTGGACATCTCATCAAAAACATGAATTTAGAAAGCATGTAAAAGCACAAAATGCATTTTAAACACTTTACAAAATCATTTTAATGAAATGTATTGCAGTGCCTGCCTTTGGCAAATGAGGATTCGAGCAAAAGAGAAACTCTATATTCCTGCAGGTTATCGGGTGCTTATGCACCCTTTTCACAAGTATCATCATATGTTGCACACACATGTCTTCTCTATATGCTTGCTGATGTTGCCATCCTCGATTCCTCGGGTTGGTGGATTTTGACCGCCGGTTTTCTGCTACAAACTCGAAGTCCATACCTGGCTGACAGGTATGAGTGAGAGCGGTCCCGTGATACGAATGCCCTTGACGATTTCAAGCACAGATCAGTTCCGAGCCTGAATCCTAGCCGATGACGTCAGCAAATCTGACTGTCGGTTTTGATTATGAGCGGCGACGTCCTCGATTGCCATCACCGGTATCGATTTAAAAGCGGTGACATACCCTGGATATATCCCGTCGATTTTGGTCACGTCTAGCCGGGGAAAACTCGACATCGGTCTCGGTTTGGAATCAAACTTGTAGTCAACACTGAGCATAGCACCGGATATGGCCGGAGGTAGCCAACCCCTCATACATGGGTTTTCTGTCTGCACTTTCTGAAAAGTAGTTTTTGCTCCATTTGGGTGGTTCGATATTCAAATTAGCTCCAGCTAATGTGATATATGTATTTGGGTACATCAAAACCCATGGGAAGCTATCAATATAGCGCTGGATAGGGTCTTATGTAGCAAAACCCCCGATTCCCGCCGGATTGCCCCCCAAGGGAGACCACCTCCTAGGACTGCAGCGGAACATGGGTAAAGAAGGGGCAGTGGGATGCGGTGAAGGTGAGCAAGCACCTTGATGTGGAAGTGGATCTGCAACTGGGATAATTTTGGGTGGCAGAGCGACATGTCGCAAAATTTCACACCAAGGGGAAGGAACTCGTGTGTAATGCATCAGCTCAGACTCAGGTGCCTGCCGGTGTTTGTTGGTTTGTGACTATCGGTGAACTTCAAGAGCAGATCTCGACTGTGTCAGAACTTTCATTGAGGTGCCTTTCGACTTAGCTAACGCTATGTGGTAGCTTGAGGCACTCGGTCCTGAGTTCTCACTCAAATCAAAGAGCTTTGGGTCATTTTTTCCAGGATTCTGAGCACCAAAGGAAGGGGGAGCAAGCTAGATATCATTTGTTTCTACAATATCAGCCCTCTCGGGACCTTATGATTGAGTTTTTGAAGGTCCTATTTCAGCAACCCTCCCTGGTAATTCATAATCACTTTTCAAAGCAACCGGTACCCATTTCGGAGGTTTCCAGCAGTGGGGTATATTCACCTACTAAAGAAAATTGGTTTCGCGTTTTCATGTCAAATTTCAACATATTATCGGGCTCATCTATATTTCAGATGATACCACTATAACAACAATATCAAGGTGAGGTTTGCGCAGAGTCAGGAACTGCGAACAGATTTCAAGCCAACAATTTGTCCCTTTGACCGCTCACAGGTGCCAGAGAGTTGATTTGATCACCATTTCAGCTGTTAGATTTATAGAATAAGGTACGCTGAAGACATCTGGCCGTCCGTCACTAACATAATAAGCAGTGCTCCAAAAAATAAGACAAATAAATCACGGACTGACCCCATGTTGCTAATATGGGATACCGGCCTGCAAGCTGCCCAACCGGCCCAAACTAAATATATATCTCACCAATAAGCCAGCCCGGGTCCAGCAATCATTGTGTCTTGTGCGTAGTTTCAAAACCGTCCAACTTCATATCCCCAACGTTGTGATCAATCAGAACGTTGTTCAGATGTACAAAATTTAAACATAGCTTTATTCGCCAGTCATCAACGCGCCACTATTGCGAGGTGGTCGACGCGGGGCTGAGTATTGAGGAGAAGGGGCTCGAAAGAGGTACCTCTCATGTTGCTGTGATTGAAGGAAGAGGCTTGAAGCACTTTTGGAGATTACAGTTGTGGGTTGGCATATTGAAGGGAGCGTGGCACGCCGGGCGAACCAGCAGAATATTTACGCACAGAGGAATTTTTATGTACATACTACCTTGCGACACGGTTGGCGATGCTTGTCGATGTTTATTCTGTTTGGTGGTGCTTTGAGGCCGCGCAGGCCCTTGTTTGCCGGGGATAGTTAGGGTTGCCATTTTGGTGCGCGGTGTCACGCGTTCGTTCTTTCGACTCTCTAGACAACGTAGCGAACGCGACGCATTTTTTACTGCAGCTGGTGGGACGACGACGGCGCTGGTGCTTGGGAGACCTGGGGTGTACGACTGGATCTGGTGGTATGGACTGGTGCGTCGAGGACGTCAAGAGCACGAACGCTGTCCACTTCTGCAGTCTCGGGAGCATGCCGGTGGTGAAGCACGGTGTACTCCTGAAATTACTGAAGTGTTGTTGTTCCACTGCAGGTAATTAATTCGTGGCGTTTTTACCTACTTGTGATTTTGTTGGTCTTTTATTTTTTCCGCTTCACCACTGGCAATTCTCGGCTTCCCTTGACGTGACGGCTGGCGTCAACGCGATGCGCTACGGTGAGGTGACGAAGGAATTGGAGTCCGCCAAATGAAGTAAGTATGCTACGTTTCCCTGGAATTTCTTAAGGCTCAACTGAGAATGCTATGAAGCTGGCAGTATTCAAGGAGGACGAGCCGGGATTTGTGGAAGCACGAACGATCGACACAGCGCGACTGAGGTGGCAGGCACACAGGAGGATCATAGTTAGCTAGTATGATCTGTGCCACGATTTGTGGTTGGTAGCACGTAAAAAATTACTTTTCACGAGTATGAATTGAAGTGAGCTAGAGTTACGGAGATCTCTGCTTTGTGATCAATCAGAACGTTGTTCAGATGTACAAAATTTAAACATAGCTTGCATGTTGTATGCCGTGCGCATCGAAGATATTTTATCATTCAGAACGTCCATAGTATTTGTTAGTAGAACACACAATAATATACAACACCAACTAGTGAAATGAAACCCACTTGAAAGGAAAATATAACATGTGCAATAAGATCTATGAGAAATGATCATGCAAGCTGATTACATCAACCAATATGATCATAACGATCCTTCTTTCATAGATACCAGCACCAATAACCACATCACTTGGGACCCTATCAATTAGGCGAAGCGGCCGAAGCCTTCATGTTGAGGCAGGGCACCGACTATGCTTGGCAATTCGGCCAGATGCTCGCTTAATGTGTCACACCGATGTACAATGGAGCATGCCAATACCTGTAGCAAAACGAGCGACTCCCTTCCGCAACGAGCATGCACGGTTTTCTTTATGACACGCAACCTATGTTTATTATAATCATGTACGCCGCGTCCACGAATTTCCTGATTTTCCGATGGTTTGGCGACCTGCCCGGCACTAGCCCAAGTGTGCCAGGGGGCACGACACCTTAAGCACTTGGGGAGTATAGAGACTCCATACCGTAGAGTGCTGGCCCGACTCGATATCGATCCGCGATCCGATAGCTCGAGTATGCTCATGAGACATGTGTGAGATAGAAATGCACATATAGGAGGAACGGGGGAAGAGCTCGGCCTGCTGTTAAAAACTAAGAAAAATGTCTTCGGACGTGCACCTAAATCTGGCACTGACCCAGTGATATAATATAAAAAGAAATATGTACCTTTACATAGCTCTCCCAAAAAGACATATGAAATAACATACAGAGTGGCCCTGACCCACGAGTGTGTAGCATAGTGCCCCAGGCACAATTGGTATCCCAGGCGTAGAGATCTGTGTTCCTTGCGCAGGTTTCGGTAGATGTGGGCCTGTCGGGTTGTGGGGTATCGCTTCCGCGTTAATTCTGATATTGGCTCGCGCCCTGCTTGCCCCTTTATTGACGAGGTGGACTACTTGGACTTACCGTACTTGGGTGGTTGGCGTCGCGATACAGCCTTGCGTGGTTCCCTCATTTTCTTTTGGCCTCCTGCGTTTTAGATGTAAGATGTAAGATGTCCTTGCTGTTTTTGCGTTTTTCGCTCGTGTTTCGTATTTTGTTTTTGACTTGAACGTCAGCCGTTGGCAAACGTTAGCCCGTTACTACGGGCGCCTTGCAGGAGGCCTTGTGGGATGGGATGTTCAGCTTTCGCGCTCCCTTACGTCAGGTCGCGCTGTCGCTTAAGATGCGTGTAGATGTTGCGTTTGCTGAGTTGCCCTGAGTGTTTTCCCTTCTTCCTTCTCCGTTTTATGAGTTGTAGTGTTGGAACTCACTCGTTTCGCTTGTAGTGCGTATTTGCAGTTGGATGTTTGCGAAGGATGTTCAGTCGGTAAGATCTGTTTGTGCGGTTTCCTTTTGTTCTTGATGTTTGCTTTTAGATGTTGTTGTGTGCGTTTGTTGTGTAGTGATTGGTTTTGTTTTATACTTTTGTGCGTTTGCGTTGTTTTTTTGGTTTAGAATAGGATGAT
This sequence comes from Cymbomonas tetramitiformis, assembly GCA_001247695.2. Classification (NCBI taxonomy): domain Eukaryota; kingdom Viridiplantae; phylum Chlorophyta; class Pyramimonadophyceae; order Pyramimonadales; family Pyramimonadaceae; genus Cymbomonas; species Cymbomonas tetramitiformis. Next base: position 47,156 of record LGRX02001924.1, read on the forward strand.
GTTTGGAGTAGGATGATGGAGCAACAAACGTTTTTAAGTGCCTCTCCGGACTCCGCCGACCTGTGAACGGCGTTCGCCAATTTTGGTGTCCCGCCGGTTGTGGTCTACACTTGCTCGTTCGAGGCACTATGAGGAAGCCACGCCGGCTAACCCGGGGGGGCACTGCTTGAAGGCACTGGCCTTAGGGAGCACCCGGTGTCGCCCTGCCGTGCGTAGGGCTCCGTTTTGGTAGGATTATGAGGATTGGTCGCAGGAGCTTCCGTCTTTGTGGGGGGGGCAGCCCATGAGGCGGTTCTGGGACGCGGAGGTGGCCGGCGACTGGGACTATTGGGACTATGTGGCATGGTGGGGGGGGGCTTATACCAGCATGCACGTTGCATACATGCGCGCTAAGTGGGCCTCTGAGTCCCCTAGCGGCTGCCCTGAGCCCTCCGCCGAAGCGTGGCCCATGACGCAGTTCCGAGACGCAGACGTGCACCGCGACCCGGGAGGATTGGGATCCGGCTCCAATGCACCTTCGCCAGTGTCGTGTGCACTGCAGCTGCGCAGTTCATTGCGTCTACCCTTACGCGCGCGCCGCAGCGGCACCCGTGCACCCGGCGCCGCAGCAGCGAGAGCCCTCCACGTCGGCTCCCCTTGAGCCCTCCGGAGCAGGTCCTCCACGTCTGCACAAGCGCACTGAGCACCACAATCGCCCCCGTGCGCCGAGCGCCGCAACGGCACCAGTGCGCCCAGCGCCGCAGCAGCGCACAGCGGCTCCCCTCAAACCCCTGCCGCCGCTCCGCTGAGCCCTCCACAGTTGGGCACCAGAGCCCTCGACAGCAGCTCTCCCCGATCAGCCAAGTGCGCCGAGCGCCGCAGCTGCGCCCGTGCGCCGGGCGCTGAAGCTGCGTGAGCCCTCCGTAGCGGGGCACCCGAGCCCCAGGCAGCGGCTCTCCCGCATGCATGTGCGCATGCGCAACGAGCGCCGCAGCTGCACCGGAGCGCCAAGCGCGGCAGCTACGTCCATGCATTGAGCACCAGCAGCATCAGTGGCCAGGCGCCGCAGCAGTGTGAGCCCTCCACAGCAGCTCCCCTCGAGCCCCCGCTGTCGCTTCGCTGAGCCCTCCACAGATGGGCACCCGAGCCCTCGGCAGCGGTTGTCCTCGATCAGCGCGAGCGCACCAAGCGCCGCAGCTACGCCTGTGCGCAGGGTACTGCAGCAGCGCACCGCCGCCGAGAGCGCGCCGCCGCGCGTGGGACGCCACCGCGGGCGAGAGAGGCAGCTGCTCGTACGCAGAGAGCTGCCACTGGGGGGGTGATGCGCCGCTGCACCCACACACGCCGAGCGACACGGGGCGTGTTGGAGGGAGCAGCCCAAAGCGCAGCGAGCAGCGCGCGCATGGCGCCCGGGTGTTCCGAGCCCACTTGTGGGGGAGGTACCGATGACCCGGGAGCACCGCGCCGCACACACCCGCCCCACCGACGGGCGTAGAGCGCGGCGCACACCCACAGGGGTGTCGCCGAGGCCGGAGGGGCCAGCGCTTTGGGCGTCCGCACCCTGCGATGGGGTTGCGGAGCCACACGCCGCCGAGGAGACTTGCTCTCTAGGCGTGTCGCCACCGCGCGGATTGAGAACGACGCCGCTGTGACCACCACCGAGAGCGACGGTGTTTTGATGTCCACTGCCAACAACACCTCTTTGTGGCCACCATCGACAACGCCGCCACCGTGGCCACCACCGAGAGCGACGACGTTGTGACGTCCACTGCCGACAACGTCGCCACCGTGGCCACCATCGACAGCGCCGCTGTGGCCACCATCGACAGCGTCGCCACCGTGGCCACCACCGAGAGCGCCGCCACTGTGGTCACCACTGAGGGCGACGGCGTTTTGGCGTCCACTGCCGACAGCACCGCCACTGTGGCCACCATCGACAACGCCGCCACCGTGGCCACCACCGAGAGCGACGGCGTTGTGACGTCCACTGCCGACAGCGTCGCCACCGTGGCCACCATCGACAGCGTCGCCACCGTGGCCACCACCGAGAGCGCCGCCACTGTGGTCATTGCCGAGAGCGCCGACACCGTGGCTAGGGAGAGGAACCAGAATACCTAAGAACTGGAATTTTAGCTAGGTACCTTAGAATGGAGTGATCTCAGGAGATGGATCACTCCTAAGGGGGGGGGAGTTGTGCCAGGGGGCACGACACCTTAAGAATTTGGGGAGTATAGAGACTCCGTACCGTAGAGTGCTGGCCCGACTCGATATCGATCCGCGATCCGGTAGCTCCAGTATGCTCATGAGACATGTGTGAGATAGAAATGCACATATAACAGGAACGGGGGAAGAGCTCGGCCTGCTGTTAAAAACTAAGTAAAATGTCTTCGGACGTGCACCTAAATCTGGCACTGACCCAGTGATATAATATAAAAAGAAATATGTACCTTTACAGAGCTCTCCCAAACAGACATACGAAATAACATACAGAGTGGTCCTGACCCATGAGTGTGTAGCATAGTGCCCCAGGCACACCAAGTATCCCGGGGTAGGTCAAAATTGTCAGGATTGCACCAGCCCCAGAAAAAGTTTATGTGTGGCCCTACGTTGGCCCAAAGCTCCGTTTTAAAGTTTCACCGACCAATCAGGCCTTGCCATGAACATGTCTAGAAATTCAGACACACATGCCTGCTTGAGCAACATCGACAGCGATGAGAAAATGTAGGAGATGAGGTGTGTCATAAAAGCACACACGGGAATGATATAAGGAGAAGGTAAACGCTGACAACACCGATACTGTACTATATATTGACAGGAGGGCAAGATATAACACGAGATGAAAGGAACAACTTGGGTCCACAACAAGGAGAATGCACAATACGGCAATGCGAGGATGGTTTTGTAGTTATGCTAACAGAGCTAGCACATAATATGATGACACCGGATTACACCGCGGAAGATACAAGAAGAAGCAAAACACGTCCGCTTGGTCGAGGTAATGTATACACAAATAATAAACGACGTGTAATGGAAAGTGGGAGTGAAAACAAACTTCACAAAGCATTACCACTGGTCAGCATACCAAAAGAAGAGGAAAGCAAAGATATACTGCACGCAATAGCCATGAGACACACTGGAACAGTATATGAGCAAAACAGGGAAATACTATAAAGTACCTAGGGTTTGCAACAAGCATATAGACACTATCTATAACTATTACTGACAAAAAACCCCCGGATTGTAGAAGGATAAGCTGAAGGCTTGAGTGTCTTGCACATAGCCCCACAACCCAAAAAGCTCGGCGCCTTTTATTCTCTTTTAGTTTCTTTTAGAGCCTGCTGACTCTCAGTGATTTCACCAAAATCTGGTGCGAGTCCATCTGAGCCTTGCGTCACAAATGGTGATAGTAGGCAGTAGCCTATCAATTTGAACTGCCAAAGAGTAGCCGCCATTATGACATGTCTACACATGTATACAAGTACGAATCCAAAGAGACACGGAATCTACTATGTACTTATGCAGTTCTCTTAAACTCGGTTCCCACTTCAGTTCCCAACTCACCAATCTATTATAATGTCTTTCAATCACACATTCAAGACAAACGCAAAACACTTTCTGAATTATATGCAATCTGGTGAGTAGGCGATGCGATCCACTGTACATTCTTTTTGTTGTAATTTCACATACGGCTGGGTTTGATCCCCTGATAAACGGCAACACTGTCATACAAGACATAGTGATGTTGTCTATCCTAAAACCCATAGAACCTTCTAGCAAGACGATGGTCATTGAGGAAGGATAACCTTTTCACTGGTCAATATTATAAACCCTCTGAACAATTTGAATGGGAGGATAAGTGGACAGGAATAAACAAATTGTCTGCACACGCACCGTGATGTGATTTTCTTAAGCCTGCTTGGTCTAATATGTTTCCAAGTTTCTTTATTGCTTCATTATGTTTCATCTTTTGCAGCAACTCCTTCACACCCTCCTGTACGTGCCAACCACCATATCATACTCAAAACGAACCAATGATACATTGTCATATTCAATGTGCGATATGGATGTATGCTTGCCTGATTCCTGCATAGTGCCTATCGAATGTGAAGATGGAGTCATTAGACCCTGGTGGGATCCCTTTCATTTGTACCTTAAGTAACCCAGATTTTCATCAAATTGCCACGCTTCCGTACCGACAGACATTCAATAGGACATTGCCGGCGGCAAGGGTTTGCACCTCAGTTTTTTTTTAACGCTACTATTTAAAAGGTTTTAATTTTTCTAGGAGCAAAATTTAATGATTTCCGGTGCAAACCATGACACCTCGATTCCAGCGTAAATTTCCGATGCAAAAGCTCTTCGGTGCAAAAGTTGATTGTACCGGAAACAATGAAAAAACTGGTATGTATCTGGTGCAAAACCGTAGATTCTAGAAGCATAGCTGGCGCTGGCGATGGGGGCGGTCTTGCTGGGGGATAGTAGTTAGGGTTGCCGCTCATTCTTGGGGTTGGCGGTGGGGGCGTCTCAGCCTCAGTGGTGAACCCCAACCTCCCCCGGCCCACGCACCGCCCGAGTACCACCGAGTACCACCCGCGCACCGCCCCCACCGCCAGCGCCAGCTTTGCTTCTAGAATCTAGGTTTTTGCACCGGAAACCTATAAGTTTTTTCATTGTTTCCGGTACAATCAACTTTTGCACCAGGAATATGCATTGTTCCGAATATATATAAGAGAATACATATCTTTGTAGGAAATATCAATTGTACCGTAAACAATCAACATTTGCTACAGAAATATCCATTGTTCCTGAAATATATAGCAAAAGTTGATTGTTCCCGGTACAATCAAAATTTGCTCCCAGAATAATATAAACCCCTAATTAAACTGGACTCTGCCGAATATATTGCACTGCATGCATTTTACATGCAAGGCAATATTCACAATTTAAATCAACCCATGTGTGCATGGACGATGATGAATGTATGCGAGCACTATCTGTTATTGTGCTATCAACATACCTTTGTAGTTGTGCCGCTAGCAGACGGGGCTGATAAACGATCCTTATGGTGGTGATGATGTGTGCCCATCCCCGCTGTCATGATTTTCTTCCAGGTAAATGGTCCCGACGTCGAATCACTATAGTGTTTTCCACGGGGACTTGAGTTAGAAGAAGGACTGCCAAAACTAGCATCATTACTGCCATTGGTATTTTTTGCAGAATCATAGTGCTTCTGATGAACATAATGTGATTGCTGTTTTGATATCATTCGGTTGGTGATATCCCATGCATTTCGGGACTTTTTTGTCGGAGAGATGTGCATTTCTTGCAAGTTCTGGGTGTAGCTCGTGCTAGTAATGCACTGTGAGCTACTGCTGCATGACCTCGAGCCTTGCACCTCCTCTGACCGCTCGTTTTCATTGTCCTCCTCCTCCTCCTCCTCCCCATAATCATATTTCTTCTGAGTCTGTTTTATCACAAGCAGTGGCGGAGTCTTCATTATCAACACAAGGTTCTACACGTCAGCTCTCAAAGTGTCCACACACCATAAATATGTGAAATCAGATTATATTTTCATAACCAGCATCAGCGTCACCGATGGTATGAATACCACTCAGTATTCAACTGTTTTCCGTGCATGCTATTGGCACATTCATTCGTGCCAACCCTAGGTTTTTCGTGACTACTGCGCGATGATTGGTCGGCGTGACAACGATGGTGGCAATGTGTACATTATTTGCAGCCTGTGGCAATGGGTATGGTATCGACAGACTGTTGCAATGCTGGGCTTGTTATTGGCAGCCCGTGGCAATGCATGGGGATGTTACTGGCAGCCTGTGACAATGAGCATGTTATTTGATAGCCTGTGGCAATGTGTATGTTATCGGCAGCACGATTGTGGCAATCAATATGTATAGCTATTATTCGGTAGTCTGTGGCAATGTGCATGTGATTTTGTAACCTATGGCAGCATATGTATTTATTTATCAGCCTGAGGTGGCAATATGTATTTTATCGACAAGCCTGTTGTGGCAATGAGTGTGTTATTGGCAGCCTACTGTGGCAATGGGTGTGTTATTGACATTTTGTGGCAATGTGTATGTTATCCGTTTAGCAATCTGTCCCAATGTATATGTTATTTGGCAGCCGGTGGCAATGTGTATGTTATTGGCAGCCTGTCGCAATGTCTGCGACACTGAGTATGATTGTTGTCAACATGCGGCAATTAGTACGATTATTATTGGCAGCAGCCTGTGGTAATGAGCATGCTGTCGCTCGGTAGCCTGTGACAATCAGTATGTTATTGGCAGCCTGTGGCAGACTGTATGTTAGTTGGCAGCCTGTGGCAGACTGTATGTTATTTGGCAGCCTGTGGCAATCTGTATGTTATTAGCAACCTGCGGCAATGTGTACCTCTTCAGGACCTGTGTATTGATATACAGAACATACACTACGCACTTTTCACTAAGCACACGCACTACGTACACACAATAAGCACACACACACGCACACTAAGCACACTAAGCACACACACTAAGCACACCCACTAAGCACTAAGCACACCGCACACCCACTAAGCACACACACACATGTACACAGCGCAGCCGAGATTCTGTGGCCATTTGGTACCATGCCAAGGAAATTGGTATAAGGATTAGCCATGCATGCACACGCGCGCGCAAACACATGTATGAATGCATGCATTTATGCAAACCTGCGCCACACAACTCATTCAACAGTGAATTATCACTGTTATCCACCATCAGTGTTCGCTCAGGTGTTCAAACTAAGAGTCGATAATACCATACATTGAATGCTGTCAAAGTATGGCTTGCACGAGGTCACACGTGCCAAAAAGTGCGCAATTTCTCAATTTCAGCTCTGGATCTATGCAACCATTTGGCCTCTGTTGGCCACCTTTGGATGAATGTGGCCACGGTCGGATTGTGCACGGTATGGCTAATCACATATGATGACGATTGCCCATGCTGAACCAAACTTAAGCTAAGACTTTGGTAAGCCAACTGTATGATGAAATTAGAATCGCGAAACTTCTTCACACGTTTGACCTGCTTGTTCATGCCATGAGTTTATGTGTGGGATGAAGAATGCATGTAGCTTTCTGCTATGCATATAGGATGTGCGCCTGCGTGTTTTCTGTTACCGAGAGAAGTGCGCGTCGGATGTGCATTTTGGGTAGTAACAAGCCCGATCAGGTTTAGCATATTATAGCTACTACTAGCTAGCATGACATAACGAATGGCTGATAAGCCTCGCCATGGCTACAACCACCACCCCAGCGGACAATATACGCATGTATCAACATGACGAGTCCTGCAAAAGTACCGTGATTCATACGAGATACACGAGAACGCAGGTATACTTACTTACTTACTTACACACACACACACACACACACACACACTATCTCTCCCCCACGCACACTTAGATACACTCTCGCTCGTTCACTCACTCAACTGAACTCAGTCAACTCACTTTCTCACTTTCTCACTGAATCACTTTCTCACTGAATCACTGAATCACTTTCTCACTGAATCACTGAATCACTGAATCACCTCCTCCCTCCAATCCTCCCTCACCATCGTCCCATAATAAAGCGTGGGGATACAATCATGTGGATCCCTCTATATATGTTGTAAGACTGCGGGCCTTCTCATGAATGAATGCACGGCGGTGTTCAGACAAGATAGGCCAACGAAGTTGAATGGCCGAACGCACGGACGCACGGACGCACGCACGCACGCACATCACTACAGTAATACAATGCGAGATGAGTATACAGAGACTGATGAAAGCCGTGAGGCACACTAGCTAGACAAGACCAACCCACTAACACGTACATGGACGCGGACGCGTGCAAGAGTAGGGCGGCCCCATTGCACATTATACGCGGCATACGCACAATTAAATGTGCAGTGTGGATGGCAATATACGCCCACGCCCACGCGCACGCGCACCCGCACCCGCACCCGCACCCGCACCCGCACCCGCACCCGCACCCACGCGTGCGCGCATTCGCCCACCCGCCCACGAACACGCATATATTATGTATATACTGCGAATTTACGCACTGTAATCTGCGACAAAAAAACTGCAGTAATCAAACCGGCATCGATCAATGTTGATTTCCCGGCTTCTTTTTGACATCACGCCAGCGCGCCGCGTCGTAAGCCATGCTACACATGAACACGCATGGAAATTAATGCGATTGGTCGCTATTCGCACGCGCACCAGCATTTTCGTTCCCGCAGCGAATGATACACACGACCAATATTTCTGAGGTAATGCGAAAGAAACCAATCGTCATAACCGGCGCGGTGGATGATTATGCATGTCAAATACACGCTCTTGGTGTGCCTTTACGTGCTGGTGCATGCGCTGCCTCATATCGTGGTTTGGGGCCTAGGACTTACCGTGTAATCGCAAATCATGGCGTACTTTCAATTTCTTTGAAAGTTTGTGTGTGGTGCTAAATTTGCGGCCATCAATGATCGATTACGTTGCCGCCGCGAATAATGGGCGCAGCAGCATCGTGATGCGACTAATCGCTACTCTGAAATTGTGATCTGTAGAAAATTCTGGCGAACCTCTGCTCCTTATGATTTGGAACCGGACCAAATTACCTTACTTACTATCTTACTTACTTACTTACTTACTTAATCAGCAAAGCGCGAATCCCAACGGGCGACACAGACGAACTTCCGATCTCACGATCGCCAGGCGCTAACGATGATAGTGCCACTGCAGTCGCGTACATTTATCGCGACGCCACCCTCGCGTTATGGCATGGCATGTTGGGATGCAAAAAGCGAAGCACTGTCGCGCATATGATCCTAGTACGGTCAGATGGCATAGTGGAGATCTCCTTTTGAGATAGATCCGCCTAGTAAGGGAATAACCAGCTACACGACTCCTATACGTACGCCGTACGGTAGGTGAAGTCGCAGCATGTTGCCGAGATTGGCGGAGAATCTAGAAAATGCCTGAAATCCTTTTATCCAAAGATTTTATCTGCGCTCTTCGGGATTTCTTAAAGTAGAAATTTGTGCTCGCATTTCTAGAAGTACTGGGGTTGTCGATATAGGGGATCTCCACTAGGCGGCCTCATTTTATCATATGCATCAGCTGAACATTCGTTATTATTGCGGACTCCCCCCATTCCTCCTCCACATCCCCCCTCTCTCGCCTCATCGCGCTCGCGCCACCCCCGCCATCACCCCCCGTTATTACTAATATCGATATGCAAAGAGTCGCGATGGCATGCTGACGTGGCGCGCTGTGATGATTCAAGTATGCGCGAACGTCGCTTACTTCAGGTTGTTCGTCGTGCAATGGCACGGATGTGCGATGGCGATGGCGATGGCGATGACGATGGCGATGGCGATGGCGATGGCGATGGCGGTGGCGATGGCGTCGCGATGTTCTGAATTTTCGTCAGCCATCGTCAGCCATTTTATTTGTATTGCCTTCGGCGATCGTCGCATGAAGCTTCGGTCATCGCCGCCCGTTGGAATTCGCGCTTTGTTGAATGACTAAGGTAAGGTAAGCAAGTACCAGGCGTTGTCGATCTCAATGTTGAGATCTCCACTAGGCGTCCGTGATTTCGAACGGCACGATTATTTATCATGCCGACGTGGCGCGCTCGAGATGCTTGCATTCCGAACATGCACACTCCAAACACCGCGCCTGCCGTGCCATTAACGATTTGATATTTCTGAACATCAATGATGATCTGCTAATGCAAAAGCGAATTGGACGATCGCCGCGACTTGATTAATTATTGATCCGACGTGGCGCGCTCAGATGGTGGCATTCTCAGCATGTACACGCTGAACATCGCGTCTGCCATGCCATTTGGTAGGGTAGCCACTTTGTCGCGGGAGACAGACCGCGTCCACCTGTTTCATTCATCTACGGACCTGGTCGTGGCACATGGGTTGTCACTAACTAGGGAACAACGGCTTGGAGCTGGGGCCTTGACCTTTCAAGAGCAGTAACTCAGGTACGAAAGCGACATTGCTGCTTGCATTGGCACGGTTTGTTGGGCTTTGGACTAACGTGATGATTGTTCCACAGGTACCACACGTTGGGAAATATGCGACCGAGTGTCCAGGGATAATGTGAAAGTTAGTTAGGGATCTTGGCGGCGAAAGAAGTATGGTTTGAACCGAACTGGGGGGCCGGCCACCCGGACTTGTGGTTAGTAGTGGTCCGCGAAAGCACGTGAAAAGCCAATTGAGTACGTAGTTGGTCAATGCACGAAGACGAGTAGGCGATGGGGCGAAGGGCACAAGAAATGGTGAAGTCGTGTTAAACTCTGGAGGCAAAACATGCGCGCCGGTAACTTTGCTTTGAATGTTGATTTGAAAAAGCAATGTGATAATTTGTTGTGATTCTTGAACCCAAGATTATTTTTGCCTTGAAGATTGAAAAAAATACGGGGGAACAACTCCATCTACCTCAGAACATTCCGGCAGTTCAGAATGACTGGCCATAAGATCCGAATGACAAACCACGGTCCGGCAAAGGCAGTATAGCAGCTTTTATTATCCACAGATATTGTACCTGCATGTATGCGTATCTGTGCAAATCAGCAAGGGTATGATTTGTGCAAGGCTCACTACACCTCAGCAAGGAAGGATCAATTCCCGCTCCTGTCATATCAATTTGATGCAGGGTAAAAAATGTTAGGGATGTAACCCTGCAGTTCTTGGGGTGCAGCCCTACAGTTCTTGGGATGCAGCCCTGCAGTTCTTGGGATGCAGCCCTGATTATTGTTATCATTATTCGGTCGGCAATCATTGGCCAAAGTCATCGGCTGTCAGCTCATTGACTCAGAAGCCACAATGTTATAGAAGCTACGACCTATCGTACTATATGCGGCAGTTATGCCTTCAGCATACGTAGACAATATGATTATGTGGAACTTATAATCCCACTTAAGTTGCATCATGATAAATTTATCCATGTTTTAACAAGTGTTCAGGATTTGATAAGGGGTTGACGCCCCACAGGTCAAAGGTCACTGTCTCGTAAGGCTCGCCTCAAGTGTGCGGCTTCGAGGAGCAGCGTCTCGGCGTGGCACAGGCATGATGCTTCCTTGACCACAAGGGAGCTGGAAATGAGAATGCCCAAGATATCTGAAGACAGGAAGGCTTTTTGTTGGCTAGAGTTGCTGTCTAGATGCTTAACCTCTATGGGGTTGCATTCGGACACAAACTGTGCAACTATACATGTGACGAATGCATTGGTGCATGACTTTTGATGAATTGTGTCTTGTCATGAACCTAGAAGGAATGACGGGCAAATAGCTAGAGCGGCGGATCTCACTCACTCGGCTCTGCTGTTATGGAATTCGATGCCTGAATGGCACAACTGGCAATCCTTTGGCGCAGATGCTTCCCTTCAGACACTGGCAACAACTTGTGCGCCAGCTTCTCTAGATGTGGGGGAAAACCGTGGATTAACAATTCATCATTCAAAACACATGTTACCAAGGCTGATTCAACGAATCCTTCAACTCTTGAAATCCAACAATCAGCATCTCAGGCTGTTGACGTCAAAGTAATGGTCTTAAGCTTACAATATAGCTTATTCACATTTAAAAACACATCATTCTCCTATGCCAGTGCCCTTCAAATAATATGATAGAGCTGGCGAAATATGCATCTATGATTTCTTCATGATGAACTTCATGTGTCAGTAAGTCAAATAAAGACTTCATTTGATGCTTCAATCGGAATGATGTACCGTGTCATCAAACTTTATGACTGCTATACACAGATGCTGGAACTTTACATAAGATTTTTAATCATCCAAGCAAAATCAAAATGATGTAAATCAAATTTTGACAGCTGTATGAAGACTGAATGAATCTATACTCCTTCCTCCCCCTTTTAAAAAGAGGTGTATCAAAGCAATCAGATGGTGATGGAGAATGCCATTCAATTATTATGTCATGTGAAAAATGGACCCGATAGAAAATCAGACTGAGATAACTCATCGAATCAAGTGCTTTCGAGGTAACAATGTCAATATGAACACAGATGCTTTCAACGTCATACCGGCAACATGCCTGGCGCTTTGAATGTGGCATATGCTAGTTGTCAAATGCCAATGTCAATTCACTATGATTCAATATGCAGTTCTTGGGTTGCAGCCCACATACATTGTTGGTTCAGGGTCACAATAGTATGCCCATCTTAGACAATGTTTATGGATAATGATTTTCATAATGAACAACGAAACCAGTGATGGTACCGAAGCTAATGGAGATTCAATCAAGAATATGAATATCATTTCTCTACTGTCGTAAACGGCTCACAGATTCAGTGTCTGCAGTGACAACAACTTACTACGAGCTGTATTTCCGTCCTTGATGAATGGCTGTCCGGAATGTCATTTCATTGTGACTAGAACATGGCATCGCCTAGTGATATGTGTGCATATGAATCTTCTTCAGTACATGGTCACATATCTCAATGATGTCCATTTTACTTTTGGGCATACACTATTCAGGGACTTGTCATGGTAAAGAAGTATGAATGATGAATGTGTCATTTCAATGCCGACAGAATTGTGACTTGTTGATGACTATTTGCCACTAATTTAAAACTTCTGTAACTTTCCAGAATGATAATGAACTGCGCTTGAAAACCATTTGCAGATTGCGGGTTCGAGTCCCGCCATGGCTTTTCCCAAGGCTTCGTGGCCTAATGGACGAGGCGACAAATTTCTAAACATTCCAGAATGAGCTTTCAAAGAGTCATACTTCCTCAATGAAGCATGCGTGTCTTATGTGCCAAAATGGTATGAAACCAGAAGTATGATGTCAATCTATATGTGGATGGTTTATACCATTGTATGCTATTCCACAAATAAGTAGTGATGTCAGAATGAAACTTTGGACAATTGCAACTCAGTACAAACCCGAGTGCATTCAAGTCCACTTGTATGCTCAGAATCTGAATCTAATGTACTTTCTATATGCACCGGGTAGAATATATTTTCTATGTGATTCTGGATTCAGGAACTAGAGACAATGAAAAACTCCATTCCTATTTCAGACGATGAAACCCTTATTTCCTTAGGTGCGATACTGTACCTTATCTTAAGGAATAGTCATTTTCAATACAAGTTTCAATCGATTTTCTCAATTCTGTCACCTTCATGATGATCAGACTGGTCAATTTTACAGCATAACCCACTTCCCCTTGCTGAAGGAGACGACTCCCTTTTTAGGGTCATAGGGCGATATGTTGGCTGTTTTCATATGACACATGGAATACATGAGTGGCTCGGCAATCTTGGAGAATTTCGGGATAAATCTCCTGAATTGGCCGACCATGCCCAAGAATGACCGAAGTTTAGACTTGCCATCTTTAGCCATGCGGCGTAGAGGCTGCTTGCCAACAGTTGGGCCATAGGCTGGATAGCTATGATAGCTATATTGGAGGCTGAATAGCCATGACTGCACGGACTCTGTCTTCCATGATGGATAGACCTGCCTCAGAGATGTGGTGTCCGATAAATCAATACATCTGACAAACAACTCAACCTTAGAAGGTCGGATGAAGAGCTGATGATCTCTGCTGCGCTGAAAGAACTGGCGAATGAGAGCAGAGTGTCTCTATAAAGAGTAGAAACAATCATATCCACTGTATATTTTTGATGTGCACTATCGAAATGCCTCGTGATATAATAATCTCACAGAATAGGCATTGTTCAATGGCGGTATGATCAGATATGTAATGACCAATAAAGATAAGATGACCGGTATGGCTTATTCAGCAGGCATGACTACCTCAAATAGATGCCAATACACGGATACATTTCAAGATATAAGGGCAATAGACTTATTATGTAGCCTTCATAGGCAGCTAGCATTTATGCTGCATTGGTCAGCTCGCTGGCTTTGACCTAGGTGTTGTACTCAGGCCGTAGCCTGCATATTGCATTGAGTATTCTTGACACCTTTAATGATCCAATCAAATGATATGTATGAAATATCAAGAATGGTTGCGCTTTTTCGGTGATCATCGGTGGCAGAGGCTATGGTGCTTGAACCGAATCAATATACAATTCTAGTATGGATACATGCTAGACCAGATGTATACAAATGTCTAGGTCTTCAAAATCAAGCTCATATGTACGTCATGGCTGATGGCCTTAGAAATGTTCGATACATATGTGTGTCAACTTCATGGAACTCTGCATGGTTTGACTGTATATAGTCACGATTACCAAAACAACAACGATGATGCAACTTACTTGTTTTATTATTTGTCTTTATTATTTATTTTAAGCTTGCAGGATTACAGCGGACTCATGACATTGTCATTATTCTCAGCGTAAATGTTATATTATTATATTATTTATTTGATTTTTAGTTGTATTTCTAGCTTCTCATCTTCTCCCCTCAAGGAAGTGTTAAATGCTAGGCGGTTGTCAGGCGCCGTTTAAATATAACAGAGGTCCGCCCTCAGATGTGATGACGTGGTAGCTTA
>LGRX02001925.1:0-60216 GCA_001247695.2 Cymbomonas tetramitiformis
TCACCGCCGGCCCTGGTGCACCCCGCACGTGGAGGGCCCCTCACCGCCGGCCCTGGTGCACCCCGCACGTGGAGGGCCCCTCACCGCAAGCCCTGGTGCACCCCGCACGTGGAGGGCCCCTCACCGCCGGCCCTGGTGCACCCCGCACGTGGAGGGCCCCTCACCGCCAGCCCTGGTGCACCCCGCACGTGGAGGGCCCCTCACCGCCGGCCCTGGTGCACCCCGCACGTGGAGGGCCCCTCACCGCAGGCCCTGGTGCACCCCGCAAAGTAGTACCGGACACAGAAATGGATCTCCCTTTTGAGACAACGCTAGTCAGTTTACAGTCGGATTTTGACTGCGTTGAGCAAACGAGAGGTTGCATCATGTGCTCCGAATCAGCTGCGGTATGCTTGCAGAGAAATGCCCACCGTGGCAGAACTTGCGACGCAGTGTGACTGCGGCTCAACGGATAGGTGCTGCTCACGGCGTGCTCGCGGCGCAGAAACACCAGAAGGCATGCACGAGTCTCTGGTCCTCCCAACCGGCTTTGCAAGCAGTGACTCCTCGCTTTCAGTGCTGCTTGTAAGTTCATCCAGAGAGGCGACGCCTGCTTGGTGACTGAAAACTTCCGAGCAAGGACGGCGCGCAGACTCCCTGCCAAAGCAAATGTGGTTACCTCACAGTCCATAGATAGCCATGCTCGTTGAGCCTCGCGGGAAGGCAGTATGACCGGCATGCGGTTGTGCAGCCATCGCAGCCTGAAGCCCGCCAAACAAGTGGCTGACGTCAGCATCCAGAAAACCGCCTATGCTGCCAAGCAAGCATTGGAATATTTCCCTTGAGGGCCACCTAAGCCTCTGCAACTGCACTGCATGAACTGATGCTGTGCCTCTGAGGCCAGTTCACCTCCACCCCCCATTGCTTGCCGGAGACTTCTCCCCACCACCAAGCCTACACTCAGAACCACCAACCCACTCCCTACCTGCCCAGTGTCTCAAAGGGTCATCCCAAGGGACTGAGAATGGTACACTCAACTGCTTCCTTCTGACCTTGAGCGCCCACCACCAAACTGTGCTTGCTACCCCTGCCCCCAAACATCAACTCTATGGGACTGAAGCCTTGACGCTGGACACGCTGCGGGTCAGTTGTGATTTTGAGTCATGCGCTCAACGCTTACACTACGACTATTGTTCTCACTCATCCTGCTTGGTGTGTGCGCACCATGCAGCCCAACAAGATCGGCTGCACAATGTACCCACACCAGGGATTCAGGACACACTTCAGGATATTTATCCGGATTATTAGGAGCTCACTAGTGGAGAACGGGACCCCCTAAGCCTCGCTGGGCCACGTGAGCGCCTCTGCAACTGCACTGCCTGCACACTCATGCTGCGTGTCTGAGTTCCGTTCATCTCTACACCCCACTGCTGCCGGAACCATCTCCCCACTATCACTCCTACGCTCAGAGCCACCACCCTGCTCCATGCCTGCCCCAAAGCCTGGCCTCAACATCTCCCCTGTGCGTGGCATATCCTCGGATCGATTCCTTTTGGCACCATGTAGCCACAGAAGATCGGCTGCACTCTGCACCCACGCCAGAGATCCAAGGATTCAGCACACACTTCCAGACAGTCATGTGGATTCCATGCCGAACCCCCTACCTGCCCCAAAGCCACCTCCGACAACACGATGAGTGTCCGCAAGGGTCTTCCCAAGGGACTGAGAATAACTACATGCAGTACTTCCTCACAAGACTTTTAGGGTTTTAGGGTTAAGGCACCCACCGTCTAACTGTGTCTGCAGCATCTACCCCCAGCGGCCACCCTATCGTCCTTAGCCCTGAGGAAGCTAGGGGCTCGAGACGCGCGTCCTGGATGTGCACCGCGCCTGCAGTTCTGTGCTGTCCCTACATGGGCCCCCGGCTCCAGCATAGTTGCCCGGTCCCAAGCCCTACTAGTTCGCCAGCTGGCTGCCTTCCCGACAACTCTTCATCACTGTGGCAGCAGCGCCGGCATTCTCACCGTGCGGGGCGAGGGCAAGCTGGTCAGACGGTGCATGCGTCATGCCACCAGTTGTTACCTATCATAATTGTCGGGATGTACTCCAACACTCTGGGGAGCCCAGCGTGTGTCAATATCCCAGAATGGACAAAATGTGTGCAGGGGATCCTTGGATGGCGTGACGCCTCTTGGGGAGTATGGAGGCCATGTGTGCAAAGGATCTTTCAAGCTAGGGTCATTAGCTAGGAGTGTGCCGCAACACACCCTCTGAAATCTTAGCTTGATTTTTTGCGCCGACGATCACCTTGAGTCAAATTAAGCCATGAGACACTGCAAAGCAGAAGACGCACTGATGCAGCAAGAAACCAGGCAAGCCCTGAACGCTTTACCTGTCACAGACTTCGGTAGTAAGAATGGTGTAGGTAAACAAGGAGGTTCCATCTGCTGACATCCTGCATGCCAATGAACCCCACCAGCCACAGGCTCTTCCACCAAGAATTTAAGTATAAGACTTGACAACAACATGCTCTTCCAACGAGATGTTCGACAGGATGCGCGCCGGCAGCCGTGACGCACTCTTCGTCATGAGGCGCGCCGGCAGCCGTGACGCACTCTTCGTCATGAGGCGCGCCGGCAGCCGTGACGCACTCTTCGTCATGAGGCGCGCCGGCAGCCGTGACGCACTCTTCGTCATGAGGCGCGCCGGCAGCCGTGACGCACTCTTCGTCGTGCAGCGCGCCGGCAGCCGTGACGCACTCTTCGTCGTGAAGCGCGCCGGCAGCCGTGACGCACTCTTCGTCATGAGGCGCGCCGGCAGCCGTGACGCACTCTTCGTCGTGAAGCGCGCCGGCAGCCGTGACGCACTCTTCGTCATGAGGCGCGCCGGCAGCCGTGACGCACTCTTCGTCATGAGGCGCGCCGGCAGCCGTGACGCACTCTTCGTCGTGAGGCGCGCCGGCAGCCGGGACGCATTGTTGCACTTCAAACGCTCGACCTGAAGCGCGCCGGCAGCCGTGGCGCACTCTTTGACGTGATGCGCGCCGGCGGCCATAGTGCACAGTTTGATCTGAAGCGAGTTGGCTACGTGTTGTTCGACGAAGCGTGTGAGAATAGCCTTGGCTTATTGTTTATTGTGAAGCGCTTCGGTAGCTGTGACGCGCCGAATTAGATCAAATGCACTGATAGCCGTCAGAGGATACTTCAGGCGACTGTCGTCGGGCAACATGCTGATTATCATGAAGTGTGCTGTTCGTCATCAGGAAGTGCACTGGAAGGCTTGATGCACTGACTGACGCGAAATGCGATCGCAATGTTCGATATAAAGCTCACCGCTAATGCGCTGTTCGACGTGGTGCGCGCCAATAGCCGTGGCACGCTGCTCGATGTGATGTTCGCACAAAGAAAGCAGTCAGATTGAGTATGGCAACGCAGAGGGTTCACCAAGTGTCGAACAGTCCAGCTAGGCAAAGAACGGTTTCCTCATCGTGGGGGGCGTTAGCGGAAGTTGTGATGTAATACGGCTGCTTTTGTTTCCCCTCCTTTGCCCACCTGCAGTTCCGTCTGTGAAGCTCAGTCGGAAAGTGAAGCGGAACCACACGTAGCAGCTTTGAGAGGAGAGGGCAAGCGCAAGCCTCACCCTCACTAAATTTGAACAGATAAAGTTCATAAACTTCAGAAGGCACATCACGCGTATGTGAGTAATACACGGTGCGGGACAAACTGAACAGGTCAGTTCAAAACTGGCGACTCTGAAAGCTCAAAACTGGCAACTACAGTTACAAGTCGCGGGAAAAAATTGTGAAGTGCGCTTACTCGTAGAAGCCGTTGACCAAGACGATGCAACGATTTTGTTTCAAGAGACGACGATAGGCAGGCCGTTCATGTACCGACTCGGATCTTGCGTTCATCTGCAGGCGAGAAATTCAGGCATACTTCCAGTGTTATTCGAAACTTCTTGTCAGAAGAAATTGAGAAGGTCCACAAGGACGCACCATACGATAATGGTCGAGCTTTTCATCTTTTTTCGTAAAAATAGGCACGAGACCCCACCTGGACAAGGCACAGGTGAGTAAAAGTCCGTCTCCACCTAATTTATCGTGCAGAGGAGTGTTTGCTCTGAAGTGACAACAAGGCGAAGGTACTGATAGGGAAAGCTCTTCTTTAAAGATCATTTCAGGCGTCAAACAGCCGTAGGAGACATTGTGAACCATTTTTCCCTCCACTAGACTGGTATTCAAAGATGGCTGGAAGAGAAACTTAAAGGAGAGCCACATACTTCATTGACTGCAGCTCAGGTCGTCCATCAGTTAAACTAGTTCTGACGACGGGAGTGAACGCTCCGGGGGATACGTTGAATTTATTGACTGCTGCATCATATTTGCTAGCGTCTCTCCACCTGCTATGATAGTAAAATCCTGAGATTTAGGTTCGCAACAATACCATAGTGAACGCACATATCTGACGAAGTACCTGCTTCCGTCCACACCTGTGGCAGTCTTGATCGATTCGCATGAAAGAGTGCACCTTGTACGCCCGCACATACCCTAAAGAAGATGTACCGAAAAGGTAAGCTTTAAGATCTAGTAGGTGTGTCAATTGCCGAGCACTTGTTCGCTTGGAGATGAGAACCAAAAGTCGAAACTTAAATGAAAGGAGAAGAATTTCTGATTTGCGTGCGAAGAAGAAAGATATCCATGTTCGAATTTTGTCTTGCGTTGGGACTTGCGTAGGTGTTCGTGTCAATATGTGTTTAGTTGAACTAAGCTCTAAGGACCAACCGAAGCGCAATAAAGATGGAACGAGTCGGCAAGACGAGAGGTTTTCAATGGTTTCTGCCGAGTTCGAATCGTTAGATCATTTCAGATCATGGTTGAACGCGTTAAAAGCTTTTGAAATCCCTTCAAACACACCAATCCGCCATTGATTGCCATCCGGTGCGGTGTGGCCATTGAGCTCGTCTCGTCGTCTGTCGATGTCGTGTGACTCTCGTCTGACGGCACGTGTAAAGTTTTCAACAGATGAACAGAACACTCGACTGTTGAACTGTCAACCTTCTCTGAACTCTGAACTCTCAACTCTGGAACCCGACGCGAGTCGAGCCGCAGACTCCTTCGCGGCCGATCTCGCGATGCTCGAGGGTTCTTGTTACCTCGTTAAATGCTAAAATGCAACAGGAAAAGAAAGAAACCTGGATATTGTTGCGTATAATTTGAATATCGGTGTATGAGGTATTAAAGTTCATCTTTAGGACCCACTTTGTTAGAATCCACGGTCAGATTGCTTCAAAAATAAATAATCTTGACAATATTCTACGGGAAAATCATGGGGGATCACAACCCCCAACAACTTGATATTTCTAATTTGCAACAAGTGTTTGCTACTGTTCTACCATCATGGTATTCGAGTTGTCTATGGACTGTAAACACTGTAGGCAGTTGACGTCGGTCGAATTGAGAAACATCATACGTCGATGTTTGCCAAAAATCTGAAAACTTCTGAAGGGAGCCGTCGATGTAGAAAAATTGTCGATTTTTCTGTGGTTTCACCCTTCATGACAGTGAAAAAAATGTGTATAAATAATACTATACTTGGTTACTCGAAATGGGCGTTATATGTATGTATAAACGCTCGAAGCGGCCTTGACGATGAGCTTTTGTCCAGGGTCGATATCGAAGCGCAATCACGCGATATCGACGTTTTTTCCTCTTTGTTGCACGTTTCCAGCCTGTTGCACATTTCCAAATGACGAGGTACAGTTATTGGGTGTCACTGCAGCCCAGAGTGAGAGTCTACTAGGCTTGGTCGATCTCAATGTTTGAGATCTCCGCTAGGCCTGTTCACCTGTAGGCCATCTGAATCCGATCGTTCGATCTCACCACTTTCGTGAGGTGGCCTCACCAATACTGTAACTGCAACTGAGGGTTGACAATCGTATACGATTGTCAAACCTCACACGCGAGTCAAGGGTGCAGACTTAGCTTTCAGGCTTGACAATCGTATACGATTGTCAAGAGTTACTTCTTTTCCGCCTACATCTTCACACCTTCCTAATACTTAAGGTCGCCTTCCAGTTCTTATCGGCATTTCCCATCGTCGCAGGTGATGAACTGCGCTTATTGTTCACGGAAGGCAGAGGTTCGCATCTGGTTCAATCCCGGATGTTATCTTGTTGCAGTAAATGATTATAAGGACCATCACGCATGCTTGCCTTGCTCTCACGAATTCTTCATGTGCCAAGAAGGCATGGACGAAGAAGACGGCGTATATTGGGAGCTAATTTAGTAGATTAGCCACACGCCCTGTAATAAGTCTATATAAACCTTGGGTGTATTAATTTTTTTACATTTCATTGCAGTGTTTCTAGACCATGCCGACATCTCTTCGTTTCGACGTGTATTTTCCGCTGACTCAAGACTCAGACCCCAAAAAAAGCCTGCAACCATGAATAACCCAAAATAAAAAAATGAATGGGGCAAAACGGTGCTAAATTTTTCGAAGAATGTGTATATGGAGAATGCATTCCGCACATAATATAGTGAAGTTCAAAAAAGTTTGACAATCGTATACGATTGTCACACGTGTATTTTCTGCAGACTCAAGACTCTGGCCCCCAAAAAAGCCTGCAACCATGAATAACCCAAAATAAAAAAATGAATGGGGCAAAACGGTGCTAAATTTTTCGAAGAATGTGTATATGGAGAATGCATTCCGCACAGAATATAGTGAAGTTCAAAAAAGTTTGACAATCGTATAAGCCAAGGAGGGCATGAGCCTGTTAAGGCGAATGCCGCAAACCAATAGGATGAAACAAAAAATCACAGGGTTACTTCTTGACTCACGTTTGACAATCGTATACGATTGTCAAGCTCTGGCGTTAGGTTCGTCGCTCTGACGCACGTTTGACACTCGCATACGACTGGGTTATACCCCCTGAGTCCCTGGTTAGGGGGGGAGGGGGGAGTTAGTGTATATTCCTTAAGTATGAAGATTTTTTTTAAAATTTTCTTAAGTATGGGAAAACGCAGGCGTCGACGCGGGCCGACGCGTTACCCTCCTTAAGTATGGGCTTAAGTATGGGAGCCCTATTTTGCGAAATGTTAGAATGTTAAGAATGTTTGGTCCACTCCGGCCGTCCACTATTTGGGCCGTCCACAGTGGACGGCCGGACGGAGCGACGGACGGCCGGAGTGGCCCGATATCATTCCCCGGTCGCGTTTAGCACCACCAACATCCCATGCTCAAGATGTTCTCGCAGCCCGCAACCTCCGGTGGCCATCTGGAGTTGTGACGTGATGACGCTGTCAAACTTGTCTGTCGCCACTCAACTTGTTCTCGTCACCTGTCACAAGAATGTGGTGGTTGACGATATTCTGGAAGAGCATGAGGCCTCTTCTAAGGACCAGCCACGCCGTGGGAGTCTTGCAGCCATTTTGCCCCAACCCTCCAGTGAGCAGCGTGAGCGAATCCATCGTCGCATCGCTTTGTGGCTTGTAAAAAAGGGGCGCCCTCTAACCTTGCCTGAGCGAGATACCGAGTTTCGAGCCATTTTCGACGAGATCTTCAAGGATGGGTATCGCCCTCCAACATATCAGCTGGTACTAGATCAGGTTTGTGCCCTCTCTGCTGAGGGCCAAATTCACGTCGTGTCAGAGATCAAGACCTTACTAACAGAAGGTATATTCTTTGCAGTGTGAGTGGGGACATATGGTCTGAAGGTGGGATAGCTATCTTTGGGGTTTTGGTGTACTACATTGACGTCGAGTTCAACCTTAAAGAGAGATTGGTCAGCGCCATACCGTTCTCAGCAGTTCGTCACACTGGCTATGAGCTCGAGATAGCGACCAAGGTTGCCTGTGCTAAAATTGGGATAGGGGAATTCGACGAGAATGAGAAGGTGGACACCGTGGTTGGCTCTGTGCACTGCACTGTCTCTGACAACGCGTCCAACATCGTGAATGGCTGGAACTGTTTCGATGGCTTTGAGTGTGTAGTCCATACCTTGGCTTTGATTGTGAAAGCATATCTGGAGCAAGAGCGTGTGAAAAAGGTTTTCGGCAAATTGCGTGGAATGACCGGACACTTTTCCCACTCGGTGATTGGTTCGAAGCTGCTGTATGATTGCCAACGGCGACTTGGCTTAGTGGAGAGCAAACCGCCCCAGGACAACGATACGCGTTCTGGGTGGGGTGGGGCTTGCACTATGGCTGCGTGGTATGTTAAGAATAAGGTGCGTGAGATGTTCATGTATCATTTTGTTTGCATAACACGTTTGCTTATTGTCTGTGTGGTTCATGTATCATTTTGCATAACACGCGCGTTTGCTTATTGTCTGTGCAGTCGGTGTGGTGCATATCATACCATAGGATCTCATATCAAAACAATAGGTGGTTGCACCTTTTCGTTTGAAATCTGCATGCAACTCTTTTTTTTTGTAGGCAGCTGTGAGACAATATGATATCGAGCACCCCATGAAAGCGGCAAACGCGGTTCCAAACGTCGATGGCAGCGTCTACAAGGACCATCAACTGGTGGGAGACGATTGGGACATCGTCTGTGAGAGCACTTGGGTGCTATCATATGCATCTTCGGCCACAAAGCTGCTGCAAGGGACGCACTACCCTACCATTAGTTTGATCCTGCCTATCATTGGCAAGCTGGGTGCCACCATGGCTGCAGGAGCGCCTCTAAAACACGAAGGGAAGGCGGTACAGATTCATAATGAGGCCGTCGTGAAGGCTCGTTCGAAGCTACACGGGGCAATCGTAACCAGGTTCTTCAATGACCTGATGCTCTGCAAACTGGAGGATTTTTGTGTCGCCACCATCTTGGACCCGAGATACAAGAGTTTTAAGTTCAAGGGAGCAACCTCTTGGAATAAAGGTGATTCTGTTTAGTGTTTCTGTTTATGTTTACTGTTTAGTGTTTATGTTTATGTTTACTGTTTGTTACTGTGTTCTGTATGTAGTGTTCATGCCCGGTTGTGTTATGCTAGTTTTGTGACTAGCTGTTCCATGGCAGCCAAGGCCTTCGCAAGGGACTGTATGTGAGTACAGCTCGGGCTGAAGCAACCTTGTCCTCTTTTTCGGGGGCGCCGGGATTGGCTTGTCACAAAACTAGCATGATGTTTTTCGATACAAGAGTTTTAAGTTCAAGGGAGCAATAACCTCTTGGAATAAAGGTGATTCTGTTTAGTGTTTTTGTTTATGTTTACTGTTTGTTACTGTGTTCTGTATGTAGTGTTCATGCCCGGTTGTGTTATGCTAGTTTTGTGACTAGCTGTTCCATGGCAGCCAAGGCCTTCGCAAGGGACTGTATGTGAGTACAGCTCGGGCTGAAGCAACCTTGTCCTCTTTTTCGGGGGCGCCGGGATTGGCTTGTCACAAAACTAGCATGATGTTTTTCGATACAAGAGTTTTAAGTTCAAGGGAGCAACCTCTTGGAATAAAGGTGATTCTGTTTAGTGTTTCTGTTTATGTTTACCGTTTGTTACTGTGTTCCGTATGTAGTGTTCATGCCCGGTTGTGTTATGCTAGTTTTGTGACTAGCTGTTCCATGGCAGCCAAGGCCTTCGCAAGGGACTGTATGTGAGTACAGCTCGGGCTGAAGCAACCTTGTCCTCTTTTTCGGGGGCGCCAGGATTGGCTTGTCACAAAACTAGCATGATGTTTTTCGATACAAGAGTTTTAAGTTCAAGGGAGCAACCTCTTGGAATAAAGGTGATTCTTGTTTAGTGTTTCTGTTTATGTTTACTGTTTGTTACTGTGTTCTGTATGTAGTGTTCATGCCCGGTTGTGTTATGCTAGTTTTGTGACTAGCTGTTCCATGGCAGCCAAGGCCTTCGCAAGGGACTGTATGTGAGTACAGCTCGGGCTGAAGCAACCTTGTCCTCTTTTTCGGGGGCGCCGGGATTGGCTTGTCACAAAACTAGCATGATGTTTTTCGTGAATCTTGTTGTTTTATGTTTGTGTCTTAATTTTGCTATATGCCCCCTTTAAGTTGATTGTGAGCCCTGTTGCTATTTGGCAGGTGGCCTTAGTAAAGAGCAAGCAGTGAGCTGGGCGCGGCATGCTTGGGAGAAGGACTGGCGGCCGCCTTTGCCTGTGCAAGAGCAAGAAGCGGTAGAGGCTAGGAAAAAGGCCAAAGGCTAAGATGGTGTAGCTGTGGGGACAGTCGCATCTTTTCTTGCGGACTCTGATGATGAATGTGAGGAAGAAGCCACAGTGGTGGAAGTGTCTAGTGATGAGTTTGATAGATATTTGCTATTGCCAGATGTGCCACCTGATACCGCCCTGCTTGAATGGTGGAAAGGGCATGCAAAAGACTTTCCCAACTTAAGTAGAATGGCACGCCAGTTTCTTGCAGTGCCAGCCTCTTCAGCAGGGGTAGAGAGAGCATTTTCAAAAGTTAGTTTCATGCACTCAGACCTTAGGAAATCTTTGGATGAAGGTACCATTCAGCATTCATTGATGGCAGCTCTAAACATTGAGTAAATTATTACTCAAATCAACATACTTTGTCTTGCTTGCTTGCCTGTTCAGTAATTGAGTAAATTGACATCGGCTAGTATCAATATATCAATATATTGATATATTGTGAGAACGGGTAACATATTGATATTGATTGATATTCCCGCTTAGAATATTGATATTGATTGATATTCAACCTTGGAATATTGATATTGATTGATATACGGCTGGAATATATTGATATTGATCAATACCCTTAGCCGATATATTGATATTGATCAATATGATTTTTGCGATATCGAAAAAATATCAATACGCCAAAAACACTTCGATACCACGCCCTGATGGAAAATCATGTCAATCCCCTTCCGTGGACCAATCTGGCATTCAAAACAACTAAACCCAAATGCTGTTCAACTGTGTAAAACAGCGTGTAAAAAGGCTTCAGCGGGAACTAAGGAACAGATTAGAAACACTCTAAAAATCCAGTCCTCCGCTTGTCTTCTGGTGCCCAACGCTTGGATTTTGTTTTTTTTGATATATGTGGCAGATATTCATGCGCGCTTGACCTCGCGACCGGTTCCGTTTCCGCGAACTTTTATTGGGACACGAACCAACCACCCGAAGAGAATCTGGAAGATGTGTGGGAGGATGAAAAGGAGGGTTTCCCCGAGGGCGTAGATGTTGAGCTCATGGTGTTAGGCGACGCTGGGGAGGACACTTCATATGTACCTTTAGGGGAGCAAGTCGGGCTACCACCTTTGAGTGCTGCCGCGGAAGTTCTTGAGGCCGAAACCCAAAGCACGACACTCGCAGATTCTGAACATGCAGAGGACCCTACTTCCCCTAATATTGATCAGCACGTGGATCCTTCGAATGGTCACGCTGAAGTCGTGTCCCCTGAGGCAGAAAATATGTTGGGCGTGGACGCAACACCACGTTCTCCCCCTTCTCCCCAGCACCTCCCCTCCAGTACTCATATCGACGGTGCAACCACATGTCTTGATCAACTTGAGTCGAGCGTTACACCTATGGACGCTCAACAAGCGCCTACCAACACGACTATCACTCCAGTCCATCCCACGAGTTCATCCTTGGTCGCTCAAGCGACTGCAGTCGAGCTAAGTGCTCCTACCCACAGTGTCCCAGAACCCGAGGCACAAGCCGCGGACACCGTTGCAGCCCTCGAACTTCCCTCGGTCTCACCTACCGAACCGAACGTAACGCTTATCTCAGACCCCAACGGGATTAGCACGAAACTCTCTCTCAAAGAGTTAAAGGCGCAAGCCAAGTTGCGACGCGTGGCAGTCGGAGGGAATAAAGACGCCCTCTTCGCCCGTCGTGTGGCTCATATGAGTCAACACGCAGTGTCAACTCCCCAGGATTTTGTTTTTGATGCATCGGGTGCTCGAGTGGAAAACGTGGAAACCGTTGCATCTATTGGACAACTACGTCCTGCATCATCAGCGCCAGTTGACAGTGCCGCCGTTCCTACGCCAACCGCCCTGCCTGGGTGGAGGTATCCGTTGAGCAGGCCAAACGCTTACGCTTAAGGCGTCCGGAATATGCAAGGAGCGTAGAGGGATATCCCAGCAAAGCCTTGTGTGATCTCACGCCCACAAGCCACCCTATTCATTTCTTTGACAAGTTTATCACTCCCGAGTTTCGTCATAGCTCATAGGAGCGGAAGGGAAAGGAAGATTTGGACACGGAAAGGAGCGTAAGATTTGGGACGCAGCGGCGAGCCGGCTCACGACCTTGAATTTCACTCGCTTGAACGTGATCGACGACTACAACTACAACATGAACGGTGTGGACGTGGTCGACCAACTGCGCAACCAATATCGGTGTGACGGTCCGTGGATGAGGCAGAGAAAGTGGTGGTTCCCTATCTTTCTCTGGTGCATTGAGGTCGGGTGTGGAAATGCTTATCGTTGCTACCAGGAGATGTGCAAGAAGGGTTTGGCAGAAGGTGAGAAACCGCTGACACACCGCCGATTTATTGAGTTGCTTTCGAGCAGGCTTTGTGGCCTCGACACTAAGCCGGCCGAAAAGAAGGGGCGCCGATCTTCTGTGGAAGCTTCTGGCTCCAGCGCCAGCAACATCAGGGCGACTCGTTTGACTCCTAAGAGGGTGGATGAGTGGACATCCCGCTTTGTGGGAAAGCACCCGCTCGAGGAGGACGTCCCGAACACCCACTGTCAGTGGTGCAAGTATAAGAAGAAGCTGGCACAAGTGAAAGTCTCCGACTCGCACAAGCGGAAAGCTGGAGATGATGGAGATGAGGAGATGGAAATCTCGCATGCCAAGCTGGGGTGTGCAGCATGCCATGTATGGTTTTGTGGCCCACGTTGTTCGAACGAGTTTCACAACTTGTAGCTTTCTATGCCTCTATTTGTGGTTCACTAGTATCAACACGCATACTCGGTTGAGTGCTCCTGAGCGTGGTCAGCTCCTGCAGTCGGTGATGAATTTGCCTAATTGACACAGTGAATTCGTCTATTGATGCCTATATTTATCATAGACTTGTCTGAATTAAAGGCACCTGTTCCTTTAAATGCATATTTTGGACGTGCCTACATTGTCTTGTTTGCTGCCTCCTCTATGCATGCATGGCGGCATATCAACCTAGGTGCGGCATGTGAGTATGCGTGTGTGCCCGAAATGGATGAAATTTACACTTGCGGAACGAGAAGTGTGTGCATGAATATGAATGCATATTGCCTCTCATGATGTACAAAGGCGGTGTTAAAAAGTTTCAAATATATGTTTAGATAGATCATCATCTCTTGGTTTTATCGGAAATCGATTTTTGGACTCCTTTCAAGCATGGTGAGCACCCCGTTTTGCACTGTTTTTTTCATATGTCGAAAACATCGGACTATTCTCGCATACATATATTCGTGTAGGTGGGGTGTGCATCATCCAATATGCCCGAAGAGAGGGTATTCAAACATATATGTTTGCTACCTATACATTAGATGACATAAACATGTGATTTTTAAGTGAAACCCTAAGTGTACCGCACTGAAATTTTGTTCCCGACAGTCGGGAACTAACTCTCCCCTATAAAGAGATAAAAGGGTGTTCGTTCAGCAGGCCGCCTGCAGCAGGCGAGGGGCAGGCCCCAGCGCCAGCACCATCAGATCATCCAAAATCGAAAATGAAAATCGAGATTGCAGTCGTACACGATGAGTCGAGTCACGAACTCACGAGTGAACAAATACGGTCACACAGGCTGAATGTAATTGTCTATTTGCACCTGTTGAGAGCATCTCTTTTTTTAAAAGTGCTGGGAGTTGAGGTTGACTCTGTTGCAGACTCCGAACTTCCAACTTGTCGCCGATTACCGCGCATCTATTCGCGTGTTTTCTGTGTAGGTATTAACCTGCTTTCTATCACTGTAGCTGTTTTCTCGTTATATTTGTTTTCGATAGCAAGCCGTAGTTCAGAACTAGTCGTCACCTAGCGCTCCACGTAAAGCCATAATCATGGACGACTTCGATATGGAAAGACAGTTTCTTTATGAGAACACGTATATCACCGGACCTGATGGATATGGGGAGGTGTGAGCTGCCTCTAAAGGTTTTTGCGTATTTATTTACTTGAGCCACTAGATATTGAGAGCGGTATCCGCAAGCTTTTTCCAGTTCTCCGCCAGACGATTCACATTTGCCTGCTTTCAATGTTGCTGATAAGGTTGCACTTTACTCGACGTCGGAGATTCGGTACCATGATAACCGTTAAGGATTTTTCCAAAGGCATAATTCAAACTTGCTGCACGCCTGTGAGCTTCTACGTCTGTTCGCAGAGCGAGAGCAATTCGCCAGTAACAGTTCGGCGGTTGGCTTGTCTATGCCGTTAAGGCCGGATGTGTTTGTGTTGGTTCCAAAAATCAGGGCACCAAATTTAGCTCTGGAATTGTCAGAAACGTTGTTCGAAAGATTATTGAAGACCGAATGGAGGGAGCAGTTTACGATTCCACTCGCGCCTCTCAGGTAATTCTATGCAGTACCTCTACTCGCTTTCAGAAGCATTGTGTTGTCGCTAGGGCTGCGGGGACCTTGTGTTTGCCTTCAGGGAAGTTTTTCAAACGATGGCCCGTGCTAAGACGCATGTATCATGCAGCCGCGTTGGAATTTGCGCGTGTAACCCAGTATGAAACGCGGAGAGATGCTGGCCGCTTGTTAGGATTGTCCGAGTACCAGGTCATCACCGTGTTTTCCAAAGCATACTGAATAGTTTTAAGGTTATTAAGTAGCGGATAACGTTCTATTTGTTCACATACCCCCCCCTGCAAAAGCCAAATGGACTCTGACGCGGGGCCAAAACTTTCTCCCGCTTTTCCACACTGCGATACCTGTGACCTGACCTACATATTACCTCTCCACGTTGGTGAATGGAAAGGGAGTCGTATTTCTATCCTCGCTTTTCCTGCAAGCGTCTCCTGTAAATTACTCTTTCCCGGTCCTCCTCGTTTCTGTTTGTCTGGCTAGGAACACGGCGGTGCGTCGAACTCGCCTGTGTGACATACGAGAGCGCAGTCCGAAACACTTATGTCATTCCGGTGACGTCGGACTCCTCTTGGATTTTCTGTTGTCCACGTCGGTGTTAGGTGATGATGAACAGAAATTAACTTTTCCCTTGTGCGGGTTGGTGAACTCGCAGATTATCAAGGAGCTTTCAGACATGATCAAGGAAAAAGTAAAGACCATGGGGTACAATCGCTACAAGTTGGTGGTGCAGGTTTGGCCTCTCCCATTTTCTTCCTCGCTGTGCAGAAGCAAGGGCATGGGAACGGCTAGCGCTGAGGCTGGCTCTTCCGACTCGAGTTTTTTACTTGACGTTGCGGAGCGGCCGTGCACCAACTCTGGAATCAAAACTTTCCGGGACTTGGTGTCAGTCTGGCAGGGATTGGCCTCCCGGCTTTGGTTTCTCCCGTAAACAGAGCTTTGACGGAACTGTATGCGTTCCCGGCGGGGCGAATGCGACGCGATGGCAAGCTGCGCAGAACAAAATAAAATTGCCAAAGTACGGTAGCTAGGGTGGTCGGAACCAGGTGGGCAGGTGGAGCGTTGCCGACGGCTTACAAGAGAGCTGTACCCAGCCTCACAATGGACAATAGGTAGGGTCGGTTTTTTTATTCCGTGTTCAGTTGGACCGCTTGCTGAGGGAGCATGCCAGCCGTCTTTGCAAACGGCAGGCTGCCGTGTGCAGATAAGTTCTCGTGATAGGGAGACGCCTGCTTATGTGCTGCTGCGAGGACATGAAGGGACGCTAGCGCTGCTGCTGAACAGGTGACTTTGGGGCAGAAAGCGGGACAGTGCCTGAGGTTGGCCTCTCGCTGTTTGTGGGACACTGCTGCTGACAGGTCCGTGCTATTTCCTAAGCCTCTTCCTTCTCGCTCACTTCATGCTGCGCTCTGCCGGGGTCCCGTTGCAATTCCGAGCGCAGCAGTAGAGAGGCTCATCGCATAGCTCTCGCAGATTGCTTTTGGTTCCCTTTGGGATCAGCTGGCACACCGAGGAATTCGGTCGCCGGAAGAGGATGTTGCGTATTGGATATGAGCTCCCACGCGCACAGCCGGCGTGCATCACATCAAAGCTTCCTGTCGTGCCGCTGAATTTCGAGCCGGGATCCCCTGAATATGGCGGCTGAATGTGGCGGTGGGTGGGGGGCTGTGCTCCAGCTGTGCCTCCGCATATTTTGAAAATGAGACCTTGTTTTTGTCAGCCTCCGTGTATGGACTATACTATGAATAAGAAATCTTACCTTTGGCCTATCCGTCGCTTTGCTGCTGTTTCAAACTGTGCCGGACATAGTGGTACCCTCTAGAGAAGTGCCTACAGGAGGTGCAAAGATGCACATATGCAGTGCTTGTGTTTTTGTCACCAACCTTCAACGGTGGCAAAACATGTGAAATTTGTAAATACTGTAGTACTTTGCCAGTCTGTTATTGTCGGTATCTTTTGGAAGCCTTAAGAATCCCACTGATACACATAAACCACCTGGATATTTATGCTAATACTGTGAACTTTTATTGATTTTATAGAGAATAAACATCAGAATCTTAATTTTTTTTGTACATGTTGAATTTATTTTAGCGCAAACTAATGCATCCACTCAAAAAATAGAGGTAAACGTGATTCAAATCCCGGGTAACTACGGGGAAAAATAAATTAGAAGTTAATCAATATTTCATAGCGTATAGACCATGGTATAGTGGCTCTAAAACAGCCTTTACTGGTCGTATACTTTTGGATGGAATTGTGGCTCCAAATCATCCCTCACATATCATGCCGTTTTGGATGGTCAAGTGGCTCCAAAACAGCCCTTACATATCATGCCGTTTTGGATGGTAAAGTGGCTCCAAATCAGCCCTTATATATCATGCGGTTTTGGATGGAATAGTGGCTCCAAATCAGCCCTCACATAGCATGCCGTTTTGGATGGAATCGTGGCTCCAAATCAGCCCTTACATATCATGCCGTTTTGGATGGAATAGTGGCTCCAAATCAGCCCTCACACATCATGCCGTTTTGGATGGTCAAGTGGCTCCAAAACAGCCCTTACATATCATGCAGTTTTGGATGGTAAAGTGGCTCCAAATCAGCCCTTATATATCATACCGTTTTGGATGGAATAGTGGCTCCAAATCAGCCCTCACATAGCATGCCGTTTTGGATGGAATGGTGGCTCCATGTCAGCCCTCACATATCATGCCGTTTTGGATGGAATGGTGGCTCTAAATCAGCCCTCACACATAATTATCATGCAGTTTTGACGGGGATGGCGGCTCCATGTCAGCCCTCACATAGCATGTCGTTTTGGATGGCAAAGTGGCTCCAAATCAGCCCTTACATATCATGCAGTTTTGAAGGGAATGGTGGCTCCATGTCAGCCCTCACATATCATGCCGTTTTGGATGGAATCGTGGCTCCAAATCAGCCCTTGAACAAGGCTACAATTAAGCAATTGCAATATCTTTATGGCAGGAAAGATTGGCCAGTATGTTGACAGGGTGAGACACAGCTCTTCCAAATAATTACTTTAAGCTAGAACAACCTCCACTGGGCTACAATTCATGTCTTATACTTTCAAGGCGCGCCCTTTCCGATCTCTGATTGATCTGTCCTATGGCGGCTGGCATATCATCATCTGCCACCTATACAAATTCTAATCAGAGAATCTACACATTAATATCTCTCTAGCTTATCTATGTAGTTGCCTCTGACCCTCTTCCTCCGAGGGGGCAACTCTGATTCGTCATCACTGTGAACCATTGTAAGAGTAGGAATGGTCTTGACATATTCCAGGATAGGTGGACTCTTCGGCTTAGATTTGGTCTTCACCTCTTGGGCTGGAGCACCATCAGATATGGCATCAGACTTCTGCTCGGGGATAGGCTGATCCTCTGACTGAACGGGTGATGTTGGGGATGTGCCCTTTGGCACCCAGAGAAGTTCACCCTCATCATCCATGATCAGCTGCAGTCCCTATCTCTTCAACCTTCGAGCTTCCGCCTGTTCCTCAGCATCGTCAGCTGCCAAGTCATCGAACTCGCCGCGTCAGTGACGTCATCCTCAGTGTCATATTCACCAGGCGTGTCATACTCCCACTTCGGGCTGGCAGTATCAATGCCATGCTTACTGTCAGTAGCACCCGTGTCCTCATCGTCATCATAATCATTCAGCTTCTCTTTACTCCATGCCACAGCGCCAGCACCCGAATCGTCACTGTTCGTTGGCGTCGATTGTGTGGCCTTACGCCCAGTGTATGGAATTCCGCGATACTCGTCAGTCTCAATCGCATACTTCCAGTGCGCATTACTGATCGGTAATGAAAATGGCGCTACTGGTTCCTTCGCTCGAGTGGCGTCTTCCAGAAACCAACTACCGCCCCTCGAGCGCTCCCAGCGGCGTAGCGCTCCAGAAGGCATGACGATAACAGGCTGCCAGCTAGAATCGAACCTATGCCCTCGCTCCCCAAAGTACACAGTCAATGGTTCTGGGGTCCCTTTCGGTGCCCATTTCCACTGAGCGGCCCCACTGGGTAGGAATACAATATGACAATCGAACGGCTTGAAATGGCCACTGTCCCCTGGCACAACTCCTCCCCTCTTAGCTTGTCAGTACCAGGAGGTGAGAACTCAGCGTCAGGTGTACAGCAGCTAAGATCCAGACACAGAACAGCCATGCTTATGTATGCGTGTTATGCTTTTCTGATCGAACAGATGCTCGAAGAGTTGATGAAGCAATCCAGAGGGCAGAGGGTATACTGTAGCGGAGACTCCCGCTCCTTGTTGCCCAGGATGAGGTCCCAGTTGAGCAGTTTCCGGATGTGATCCCAGAGTCTGTTGGTGAAGGCAAGGAGTATCCGTCGTACAGTACCGTGAAGGTGTAGACCGTCCTAGTCAAATCATCCGGGCCGAGAATGGAGTTTCGTAGACGGTAGGCCTTGATCTGTTTCTCGGTCGGCTTTGCAAGCCAATCGCACTTGAGTAAGGTGTACAACTCTCCAGCAATCTCCACTCGCAGTATTTTGGTAATGCGGCCGTGCCTGCATTTCGCCAAGCCCACGATTGTGAAAACCACCATTGCTGGTCCAAATGCCCTTAATATGCGGTTAGAATGGTATCCTTGTGCTAATCACATGCTACCGAAACACTAAAGACATCATAACTGCACGATACATTGTCGTTGCTTCCTCACCTGTCGATTTCATCGGTTTTTGGCTCACCCTTCTCGTTGAAGATTACGTTCCCATCACTGTCCATTTCCTCATTCACGAAGAACGTACGAAAATAGCTATGCACGGTGCGCTTATTCCGATCGGTCGTAGCCGTGCGGTAATGGGCGTCGCCGATCTTAATGTGCGCGAAACTATAGCAAACCGGTGCCGGCCCCGCCATGAGCAACATCTCGTCCTTTGTGAACTTTCGGCCCAGCCATTCTGTCGGATCCGCATATGCTCCAAATACGGGTTCGCGTATGTGCTCAGGCTTACCCTCCTTTGTACAAGCCGCGAGCCTGTGTTTTTTGTTTCGCGACCGCATCTTGGCATTCCATCTGTGCACAGTCATATATTGCCGTTAGTATGCTAAAGGCGTACTAGCGACGTAATAGCGGCGTCAGAACGTACAGGGCCAACAACTGCTCAGGAAATGGTGGGATCACCTGCGCGCGTCCTCCGCATACTCCTCCCATCTCTCCACCAGGTCTCCATACGCCGGAATGTGAGTGCACATCCAAACCTTAATGTGTTGGATTTCATCATCTCGCAAGACCACCCGCTTCCCCCTAGCCGATACCTCAACCGCAATCGCCCCGCTCGGCCGATGCCGCGCGGCTCCCCATGGTCACGGCCGCCGGCACCCGGGTGGAGACGCCTGCCGTAATGAAAGTGATTATCCCACGCACCAGACGCAACAGCTTCACGCGACTGAAGTAATTCATTATGGCTGGAACGGGCATGGAGTTGCTCCTCGCTAGGGATTTGATGTGGCCGTTCAAGGACTCAAAGGCGTACATCCACACTTCCCGCATTGGACCATACTTCTCAAGTTGCGTGACCATGTGAGAAAACATGTGAGTGTTAATAACACACCACATATACGCTGGTCCGGCCGCCTCCAAGTCCTTGAAAAATAGCTCTATTTCTCGTGCAAGTAGCCCCATATCCTGCACATAGCAGTATGTTAGGACGCCCATATATTGTGCTTAACGTGCTAACGGTATCATGCGTACCTACTAACGACATGCTAACAGATTACCTGAGGCCGCACTTGTTTCGTCGTCAGCTCCCGCACGATCATGGTCATTCGGCCCACTATCTTCGCCAATGGATTGGCGGGCTGCCCGTAATCTCGTGGCCAAGCGCAGACTGTCGCCATGGCACCGTTCTGCACGAGCTTCAAACCGTCATGAGCCCGAATGTGCTTGGCGGCTTTCTTATCGGCGGTAGTTTGTAGCAATCGTAAGTGACCACGCCCCCATCCCTCCGTCGCCCTGATGCTCCGCAAAAACAAGCGCGCGGTCTCCAAACATCGCTTCGTGGTGGACGTTTTGTTAGGGCGGGGTGGAATCGCGAAAGGTCCATGCGTCATCTTGTACACCAAAACCTCCGCCCCTGCGGCACAATTAAAAAAACATGAAAATACTGTTAGCATGCGTTTAGGCTGTCGGTAATATTGCCATAACAACCTAACACAACCCTATGAACATGCTAGGCCCTGTGAAACGAACTCAGAAAAACCCTTACGACCTCACGGGCAGCGACGACACTGTCTTCTCCGTCCGTGAGATAAAAGCGGAAGCAGTAAGGAAAGGTAAACCTGTGTGGCTCATAGGTTGGGAGGGTTTCACTGATAACGAGGACACATGGGAGCCCATCGAGAATCTCGCCGGACACGAACAAGAGATAGCAGCTTTCCGCAAGGACAAGGAAGAACGATCCCGAGTTGATGCGCAGAATAATAGGGCCAACAAAAAACGGAAGACCCCTTCAGAACAACAAAGTGCTTCAGGTGCATCTGGAAGTGCGTGTGTTACACACGTTTCGCCCGTTGTGCTTCTTCGTTCGTTCGTTCTTCGTTGTGTTTTCTTGCGTTTGAACTTCGCTGTCTTCGGCCCACGTTCTCACTGCATTCCGGTCTTTCGTTGTGTATATAAATTCACAGATGAAGATGCCAGCACACTGGACGAGAACTGGGTGGAGGGCAAGGGGGGGAAACGCAAAGCAGCGTGTTGGGCATTCTACAAAGTTCGTCTGTGTCCTGAGCAGCCCGAGAAGGTCCTCGCGCTGTGCTGCAAAGTATGTGGACCGGATTCTTCGCCTACGTGGAGTGGGAACACTTCCAACCTACGCTCTCATCTTGCGCACATACACAAGGACTTGTATTGCAAGATGGTCGAGGCTGAGTCTGCCGACTCTGCAACTACTGAGGAGACTCGGGGCGTCAACGCCGCCAAAGTTGGGACCATAGAGGCGATGTTGCCACCTATTTCCGACGAAAAACGTGACGAGTTGCATAAGAAGGTGCCTCCCCCCTCCCCTCTCCCCCCCACCTCCTTCCTTCACTCTCTATAGATTTTCTTATGTCGGTATTTTCTCATGACCTCTGCGTGGCAGTGAATATGATTGAAAATTGAAAATGGACGTGCGCCTCTCAAATACTATGGCATTGTGTCGCATATGCTTGAATGTAGGTTGACCACCTGAGTCGAGTGATACGCTTGGTTGGTGGCTCCCCGCCTCTTGGCCGTGCTTGGGCGAAGAGCCCTTTTTCATTGACTATGACTGACTATGATTTTATCATAGTCAACATAGCGAAGACATTTTGTTGGTACTCGCTCCTAGAATATTTATTTCGGTATTGATGTTTGTTTGTGTATGCAGTTTGCCCTCTGGATCGTTCGGAATAAAAGGCCTCTCAGCATCGGAGAATCTGACCGCGAGCTTCGTGATATCTTCGAGTTCATCTTCCATGGTAGCTATGTCCCTCCCACCTACAAGTTGGTAACGCAGTACATTTTGGAGTTGTCCGTTGAGGGGAAGAACAAGGTGAAGTTCCATCTTGCGGCACTTTTGGGGGAGGGTATCATGCCCTCCATCGCTGGTGATTTGTGGTCCGAAGGTGGCATTGCCATCTTCGGAATCCTGGTGTATTGGATCGACAAGGGCATGGTGCTTCACGAGAAGTTGCTTTCCGCGGTACCTTTTAGCGATGTTCGTCACACGGGCTTGGAGATCGAGCGTTCCACGAAGGAAAGCTTAGCAGACATGGGGGTTGGTGAGTACACCCTGGATCAGCTTGGCAGTGCTGATAGCGGTGAAACTCGTCCGTCACAGTGGACACTGTGACGGACTTTGTTCACTCTACCACGTCGGATAGTGCTTCCAACATGATTTCGGGTTGGGGGTGCTTCGACGGACATGAGTGCAACTGTCACCTGCTTGCCCTCTGCGTCCTTGTGTTTTTGACATCGGACGGTGTGAAGGAGGCGTTCACGAAGCTGCGTGGTATGACCACGCACTTCAACCATTCAGTGATCGGCCGAAAGCTACTGCATGATTGCCAAGACAAGTACGGACTTTCACGAACTTCCCCACCTCAAGATAACGCCACACGCAGTGGGTGGAAGGGAGCGCGTAATCAGGCCAAGTGGTTCGTAGAGAATCAGGTGTGCACCCATCACAACTCCGGGATTTTGTGTGCCTTGTATTTTTGTTGTGTGCCTTGTATACATACATATATGAATACTGCCGATTGAGACGAATAATTGTATGTGTTGCTAGAAGAGTGTTTTGATAGTGTGCGTGTCTTACATAGGAAGCGGTTCAGCTTTACGATGTGGAGCACCCCAAAAGGGCGGCGACATCGGTGGATAATCTGGACGGAAGTCGTTACCGCGACCATAAGATGTGCTGGACTTCGGGTTTAGGCTTAGTTATTATGGGCTCTGACTAGCCCCTAGCCTGACCCTGCTTCCGTCTCGTGTCCGTGACATCCTAGCACTGTACTGTACAGTAGTACAGTACAGTAGTACAGTCATCGTTTCACTGTCTGGGTTTCCGAAAGCATAAAGCTTCGGCCAGACACAAGTTATAGGATGATCAGTTTGTCTCCTAGCGAGCTTAGCCGGACAGCGTATCTGTCTTCCTCGCAGGTTATAGGCCGCACCGGCTTTCCGGTGATTCTGATGATGGCACAGCGCCTTGCTGTTGCCATGTTCGGCTAAGTAGGACGTAGGAGGGGTTGAGCGCCCACTTGGGCGGTGGTGAATTACTCTTACGGTATGGCCTTTTGACTTGGCAGTGATGGCGGCACGCATTGTGCTCGCCTTCGCTGCGCAGGAGATCAGTTAGTGACGGATTATTTTTATTTTACGGAAGCATCGTCGCAGCGAGAGTTAATCTGTTTCGTGCGCCGCTGGCTCCGGCGAGGTCGTTCCACACGTGACTGATTTTGGCCGCTCTCATGGTTCCGCTCACGACCTGTGAATTTTGATCTGTACGTCTGAGACTTCTACAAACTATCTGGCCGCTGTAAGCGTTCTTACACCATCTCCCTGTTTAGCTCAGCCTTCTCCCCTGTCTCTCCATCATGGTTACCACAACGAATAGAGTGACGCGGTCTCGCGTCCGTAGATTAGAGACGATCTTTGATGACGTTGGTGCGCAGCACGCTGCAACACCGCACACGCCGCAGCTGCCAGCTCCGGCCACAGCAGCTGCGAGGGAAGTTTTGGACAAGTGTAAACAGTTGGCTCGTGACAATTTCGACAGGAAGGTTGCCAAAACCGTTGCCACTAAAATCCTTGGGGACAAGTCGGAGCGCTTCGCGGGAACAGAAGCAGACGCTGTGGACATTTTTTCACAATTGATGCATGAGCTCCGCACGCAGTTTGTGCTCCAATCATCGGCGTTTGCTCCCCTGTTTGACTTAACTGACATGGCAGTTGAGGCCAGGCATGAGGCAAATGAGTTGTTGCTCTCGGCTCTGACATTTCTGGCTCGCCCTGGCTCACCTGCTCGTGACTGGCTTGAGGCCTCTGGGTCCGACGTTCCTGGAGATGGCAAGCGCGCTGCCCTTGAGGTGGTGCGCATGCTCCAGGAACGCTCGGAACCCTTTGACTCTTTTGAGTTGCTGCTGGCGGTCCGCATCCCCAGCAGCAAAGATCCTGACCGTGGCATCCGCGAGTTCAATGGCCTGTTGAGGGACGTTCAGCGTTCCCACAACTTGCCAGAGGACGCGGTGAAGCGGCAGTTTCTAAAGGCTCTCGGCGATTCGTGGCTGTACCGTGATTTGGCTAACTCTCTGGCTCGAGCTGACCAGCGGCAGGGCGTGTCTCTCCTGACTATTCAGGCTCGTGTGCGGGAGCAGTTCCGCCACGGCCTGAAAGTCTCTGACGCCCCTGTCTCTGCTCTGTCATTCGGCGATGGCGCGTCTGACCTGGCTGCGGCGTTGTCCGGTCTGCAGAAGCAGCTGGAGCGCATGCAACAGGACATTCGTGACCTGAAGCGGCAGAAGCGGGAAGAGCCTCCGCCTGCGGGCAAGCACCTTACCCGCTCTGCTGCTAAGCATCATCGTGCTGGTGTTAAGCCACTTGGCACCGCTCCTCCTGTCTCATTTGACAAGAAGAGTGGTGCCTTCGTGCCCCACTGCCAGAATGCGGTGTGTGCACGAAGTGGTTTAAAGCACTGGCATGCTGAATGCCCCAACGGCGGTCTTCACTCTGCCCACTATTGTAGTGCGGTTGAAGACTACGAGACTGACTGCTTGGCTGTTCGTTTCCAGCGGTTCTATGACGCTGGGGATGAACATGCCTTCGAGTCGCTCTGCGCGATGGAGGGTCGCCCAGAGGTGTGCGAGCTGTCGGCGCATTCTTTTGTGACGGCTGAGCCCACGTCTCTGCGGCACTTTCAGGATGCGGCGGCTTCCGCTCAGGATGCGGCAGCTGACGATGACGGCATGGCTCGGTTTCCTCTAGCCACGTTCCACTCGGGTGCACGGGGCTCGATTCCGCCACCGCCTGCGGTTCGGGATCCCTCTGCACTCGTGGCTGGTGGTGTGCCTACGGCTCATGACCCACCAGTGGCTGTCCCTGGCTCTCTCGGCTTGCCTGGTTCTGTCCCATCGCTCCAGCTTGGCGACTCTGCACCGGCTCCGCTGTTTGCTGGCGTGACGATTGAGGCTTCTGACATTGGCTCTGAAGTCTCTGACAACGACCGAGGCTCCGACAATGGCTCTGACGGCGGACAACAAGTGACTTTTGACTCCTTCGGCGCTCTTGAGCATGACTCTGACCGGGGGGCATCGCCACTAGCAGCTCCGATGTACCGTCCACGGGCGCCGCCGAGTTTTCTCCGGTGTACATTGATGTCCTCGATGCTCTGCTGTTCTCTACTGGCCAGTGCTACGGCGTCTCTGGTTGCCGTGGGCGGTGGTGACAGGGGCCTGGTTGAGCCCGGAGTCACCGTCCATCGGTCTACTGGAGGTCTCTTTGCTTCGGATCCGCCACTTGGCTCTCTAGACATCCGTGATTGGCCGCCTGACGATCGAATTCTTTTATCTCTTTCTTCAGGGTTCAAACCACCACGGGAATCTGCTTGTCTGAGTTCTTCAGTTGATTTACTTGCTGCTGTGGAACCGCCTTGCCCACTTGGGCCTGGTGGTGCTCAATTTCGAAAAGACAGTTTACAATTCACTTCGGGATTACTCTGTATTTACATCCCAACCGCTGAACTCAGCTCTGCTGACCAGCTTCAAAGTGGCTGAGTTTCTAGTCAATCATCCTGGCAGCTTGATTAGCTTTAGCCCAGTGGTGGGATGACCGGGTCAAGACCCCGGCACCCAGCTAGAAGTGATCGGTTTCCACCGAGTTGCACGTAGGTGTTTGTTTATTATCACGTGGCTGTATACCCTGTACCTGCCTTGCTAGGTAGTCACACCCACGGGTGGTGTGCTGGACTTCGGGTTTAGGCTTAGTTATTATGGGCTCTGACTAGCCCCTAGCCTGACCCTGCTTCCGTCTCGTGTCCGTGACATCCTAGCACTGTACTGTACAGTAGTACAGTACAGTAGTACAGTCATCGTTTCACTGTCTGGGTTTCCGAAAGCATAAAGCTTCGGCCAGACACAAGTTATAGGATGATCAGTTTGTCTCCTAGCGAGCTTAGCCGGACAGCGTATCTGTCTTCCTCGCAAGATGGACCTGTATGAATGGGACATAGTCAAAGAGTCCTTGTACATATTGGACCTGACTACCAAGGCAGTGGAC
Organism: Cymbomonas tetramitiformis; assembly: GCA_001247695.2. Taxonomy (NCBI): domain Eukaryota; kingdom Viridiplantae; phylum Chlorophyta; class Pyramimonadophyceae; order Pyramimonadales; family Pyramimonadaceae; genus Cymbomonas; species Cymbomonas tetramitiformis. Next base: position 26,230 of record LGRX02001925.1, read on the forward strand.
CTTTTGCAGACCACTTCTTCGCCAACTTCGGGTTTTGTTTTGCCGGTGGTGGGGGGTTTGATCCACAAGCTCAAGGCCGAGAGCAAAGTGAAGTACAATAAGGTAGTCAGGAAAATCGAGAACATAAGATAGTGTGCAAGAGGCAAGGCAAAACCTGCTTGAGGCCATTGAACAAAGGTGCGCACTCCGATAAATTGTCGTTTTTGTAGCTATTCACGCGGTGCATAAACCTGGTTGTAGAACGGCAGATATCTTTGTGTGATTAAATTTGGTGTTGCAATTGTGATGAGTGCCAGGTACTTCAAGGATCTCCTAGCTTGCAAGCTGGAAGATTTTGCTGTCTCCACCTTCCTCGATCCGCGGTACAAAAACTTGGAGTTCAAAATGTTGGAGGGCTGGCGGTCAGGTACTTTGACTAGATCTCACATCATTCACTTGGCACGCTCTGCGTACGAGGCTGACTGGATGCCTAAAGAGTCTGACACCCCTCTTGCGGTCCCTTCGCCAGCCCTTGAGCATATTGAGCAGAAGAGCAACCTAGTTAGCTTTTTAGAAGATAGTGACGACGATGAGGACAATCTTGTGTCATCAGCATCCGCCGCGCCTTCCACTGAAGTTGAAGATGAATTCAAGAAGTACTTGAGCCTTCCTGCTTGTGATGGGAACTTAGATATCTTGGAGTGGTGGCGAGGGAACTCCACTGAGCTGCCGAACATGGCGCGCATGGCGAGGCAGTTCCTTGCGGCACCTGCTAGCACTGCAGGCGTGGAGAGAACATTTAGCGCCTGCGGGCAGATGCACTCAGATCTGCGTAAGTCAGTGAAGGAAGGGACTCTTCAGCATTCTCTTATGGCATCCATCAACACTAAGTAAGTGATATTATGTATGTGTATGCTTGTTGTGCTTGCCACCTATTTTTGTGTCTGTCAATTGCATTAGCAGTTATTGTGCTCTTGGGTCTTGGCAGTGTGGTATCGAACTATCGATAGTTATCACGATATTTGGGAGGCAAATCTGTTATTCATATCGCTCGATTAGTTCGTTTCGCTTGTCATTATCGATCGATAGGTTCACAAAACTATCGCCATCGTCCGATAAGTTCACAAAAATTGTCGTTGTCGTTCGATAAGTTCACAAAATTGTCGGTGTCGTCCGATAAGTTAGAAAAGTTATCGTTGTCGTTCGATGATAAAAACAGAGTTATTCATTGTTATTTGATAAGTTTAAAAAATCGCGATACCGACCCTTGGTTCGTTCTTCCAGCGCAGCCCTTTAGGTACAACACCTAACACCAACACCTACACCTTTACCAACACCACACCAGCACCTTTAGGTACAAAGAAAAAATGAGTCACCCAACCAAAGATGAGCGCGAGGCATACGAAGACCTATGCGAAAGCATGGGGGAGGAGCAATCCCTTGCGGGGTTGCTCCAATATGTAACATGGCATAGGGCGAAAGACTCCGCACCCGATTGCGCCGCCGCCCCCGCCAAAGCCGCAAAACCTGCGGGGAACTTCAAACGATTGGCCTCCACCAAAAAAAGGAAGGGGAGAGAAGGAGCGGTCACGCGCGTCCGTGGGATCGTCCAACCCCACGAGCGGGCGGTGCGGACCGCAATTAGGAAAGTGATCGGTATAGACCCGCCCATTGAGGAACGCACCTCGCTTGTAGTCACGTTTTTTTTTTTCTTGTGGGTTATTCGTTAATTAACTTGTTGTTCTTCCTTTGCGCGCGCAGTGGCCACGAAGGATTGGAATCCGGTGGTCCTAGTGGGGGGCCAACCCGACCTCTACCCAAAGTTGGTCCCCACTATCGCGAAGGAGGCGGGTTTCGATCCCGCCTCCGACCCCACAATCGTTCCATACATTCAAGGCAAAGTCCGCGCGGACATAAATAACTTCCGCACCGCGTGGAAATATGGGCGATGGTTGAAGGAGGGGAAGGAATGGGTACACAAGCCGTGTCCCAACCACCCGTATTCCAAGGTCGACGGGGCGGAAGGGCTAAAAATATCGGAGCCCACTGAGAAGGCGAAAATCGCCGCCTTCAAAGCAGCAGGGATCGAGACCCTGTCTCTTCCCAAGGATTGGGAGGAAGGCAAGGGCACGCTGCTGGAAGCACGTAAGTTTCTTGCCTCTTGCAACGCTTAGGAACCGTCAAAGCTACAGCCGGCGAAAGAGGCGTAGGTCTGTAACGCGTGCCAACGTCTCGGGGAAAAAACGTGTCAAGGCTAATTCGATTATATGCCCCCATGGGAGGCGCAGCGTGAGAAGTTGCACTCATGATAAAATTCCTATAGTAGGTGGGAGCGTCGGGGTAAGGTGGCGATGGCGCGGAGTGAAGGAGCTTGCGGAAATGAAGATGTGTCAAGTGCAGTCGTTGCGGAAATAACTGTGAAGTCCCAAATAGAGAAATGCGGAAGTCGAAAAACGCGTTGCGCAAGAAGTCCGCGACAGAAATTGATCAAGTCTCAGTCAAAACGGAAATCACGTGGACATCCAAAAAACACGTAGGGTACGCTGCAGCGATAATCAAAATTACTCCGTAACGACGTGTGCACTCAACCGCGAGTCCTCATACCGAAACCATCAAATTGGGCCCCCAACGCCCCACCAAGCGGAGGCGTTTAGCCAATCATGTTACCAAAAGTAGTGGAAGGTGCCTGGCGCACCATAATCTGTTAGATATATAGTTTCGACTATATATTGGGTTACAGTCAGAATGCTTTCACTTTCGGTAAACAAACTAAGTCTCGGCGGATAGCATAACGATAGCACATAACGAGCAGGAAACCCTGAACCAGTGACACGCATGGAAAGACTGACTTTCGCCCCCCCATAAATTGGGGGCTGTCGCGAACCCGTGCACAGCGCGTACACTCTGCATATGAACATATATAGTCCCTGTTCTTTATAGCTTTTCTCACTGCAAGTATTACTTGAACACATACTCAGCACTGCATATATTGCAATATGACCCTGTACTATCAGCACAGTAATTGTCTCTTCAAAAAGTCCAAAATTTTTGGTGAATATGCTCAACTCCACTTATGCAAGCTCTTTTTCTCAACATATAAAAAGACTGAAGCTACAGTTCTGACGCTCGAAAATGAAAAGGCACTGCAACAAAACCAACTTTCACACGCAAAATAATATCACAACATAAATCAGTGTATCATCAAACACTGCTGTTTTCGCAGTCTTAAGCAAGAAGAGTCTTGATATTCTCACTTCTACGAAGGCAAAACAAAAATGAGCGTCTGCTCAGCTCTACTGACGCCGCCCTATATCTCTTCACCTTCTCTTCCAAGCACTGTCACCAACTGTCTCTTCGTTATGACAACTTGTCAGGCTACTGTCACCAACTGTCTTGACTAACCCGTAACCTGTACTGCGCCAGTCACGTGTTCGTCACCCGCACTACTGACTCAAGTGTCACAACCCGGCGATGGTACACGACAAGTCGCGGTTTGTGACAGCTGTCGCGAACCCGTGCACAGCGCGTACACTCAGCATATGAACATATATAGTCCCTGTTCTTTATAGCTTTTCTCACTGCAAGTATTACTTGAGCACATACTCGGCACTGCATGTATTGCAATATGACCCTGTACTATCAGCACAGTAACTGTCTCTTCAAAAAGTTCAAAACTTTTGGTAAATATGCTCAACTCCACTTATGCAAGCTCTTTTTCTCAACATCCCCCATCTGTAGCTGCTGCTAGTAGCACAGACATTAGATAAGAGCTTGCCCTGCATCTTCTGTAGTAACTCCATCCAGTGCGAACTTGCCCATACTGAAAGTAAACATGCCCACACCAGTAGCCTCTCCACCACGTAACATCCTTGCACGCGTCAGAGGGTTTCGAAAAACCACCACCCACATACGACCACTTCCACGACTCAGATATGCTGGGGGTTATATTGGGGGTATAACGCCGCAAATAAATAATTAACGCCCCCGGTTGTGCTTGTTATTGGGTGACCCAAATGGAACATTCAGACCGCCCCAAGTTCAAAAATAACAATACGAAAAATAAAATCACTTTGGCGGGCAAACTAGCGCAGTGCACACTGTTAAGGTAATGTTAAGGCGAGTATTTCAATTTGAAGCGCTGTGCACGGCTTTACTTTGCGAAGTTTACAAATGCTTTTGCGAGCAGCTTGCGAGACGTTTGAAATTTATTTCGTCGCAAAGCCGAACGTTGATGCTGCAAACGCATGTTTCACCATTCGCAGTATGCGTCCTATTTGGCACCGTGCTGACGAGCCTACTTGCGAATACAGTAGTATGCCGACAAGCAGAAAGGCGTGCGCGGTCTTGAATTTTGCGATAAGTGATAGATGTTCACGTTGCACCTCTAAGCTCGCAGGATGCAGCAACGCACACTTGTTGGCCCAGCAAGAAGCGTATAGCGAACGGCGGCTTGCTCGTGGGGCGCCAACCTCGCTCATTCAACCCAAGGCGCCAACGTTGCGTGACCAGAGGGGGCAGGATGCGATCGCTTCCGCTTCGACAGCATCAAACAATAAAGCTACTACTGCCAATGCCGCGAGAAGCGCATCATCAGCTGAGACCATTGTTGAGAATGGTAGAGAAGTTGGTAAAGTCGAAGCCCCGTTAAAGTGGACAACAAAGAAACGGCGCACAACATCAGACTCGCGTTTAGCTGACGGTGCGCACATCCTTTCTTTACCAACATAAAGTTATCATGTCCAGTGTTAAGTGTGGATGGCCATCTCATCAGTATGCACGCTCTAACTCAGCCACGCGCGCGGGCATGCTTATGTGAGTGGCGTATGCGCATGTGTTGCATTATCATCGATGATATGACTGGTGTGTGTACTCGGCATGCAATATTGTCGTATGGCATATACAATTATAGATAACGAAACAAAGTGATACAACGAAACATTCCTCGTTGATCGAGGAACTTAATCTGCAGCCACCATTGAGGACAAAGACGCCGATACAACCCTGGAGCGTGGGGGCATCGTTATACAAATGAGACCGATGTTGTATCCGTCGATTTTGCTGCAGACCCTCCTTGACATGCGATCACAAAAATTCGAATTTGAACTTTCGTCAAGACTTGCATCATACAAGATGCATTATTTTCGGACCGAGTTGAACCCAGAATGCAACAATTTTGTTTTGTTGTTGGGCACATTTTGGTAGCGTCTTTCTATACTGTTGCAGCACATCCAACCGCCCTACGACATCAGGAGCATCGAAAGGAGTGTTGTAAATATGTGTGCATGCAACGTATTTCATCTGCCTAGATTGTGCGCCTCGTTGTGCACATGTGTGTGTGTGTGCGCGCGCGCTGATGATGGCGTGTATTCTTTTTTGGGTGGCGCAATCCATTATATCGGCACTTCATACTAGTCGTATTGCAACATGTGTTGTACATATATGCTCAAGTTGTGTGCGCTGCCCATCCGATCCATTTTGTGCCACTAATAATGAATAGTACGCGTATACTATATACATCGTGTGTTTGCGTGTTAACCCTTAAACCGTTTCCTGGGTCATATATGACCCAAGGGCACCTAAAATTGATTTTTGAAGCCGTCTAAAATCCAAAAATGCATTTGAAAACAGTTTTGAAAAGGTCTCCCTTATGCGCATCGAACTGCGTGCCCAATGTCCCTCAAAACTGTCGCATGCTTGCAAGCTCGAACGATGAAGAGTGTGAAAATCGTTTGACACAACACACGGTTATGGTTTGCGCGTATAAATACGCATGCTCAACCCTATTTAGGTCACGTTACATCTTCAACACATAGCTAGGCGTTATGCAAAACATGCTAGGGTCATGGTTAGGGTTTACATGGGGCAGTGGATACGCATTCAGCGCCGCAATGCGTGAGATATACATTCATTGGTGACATCGCATTTTCACTCGATGCTCAATTTTGAACAATGCAGTACGATGCGCCTTTGAAATACGTTTCAAGGGGTATGCTCAAAACGCAAATCGGCCTTCGTATGCGGCGGGTATATGGAAAACACTGACTTCAACCAAAACCAAAAATAGTTATGACGGTTTAGGGGTTAATATGAATGTGCCACGCGTGGTGGTGTTGCATTGTTGTACAGCCGAGAAGCATATCAAACTATTGCAACAACAAATCATCGACGCTCAGTTACATGGTGTACGATTGGTTAACGATGTTCTCTGTGGCACAACCAAACTTGACATTCAACAAATGGGAATGCAGCTGCTCAATCACGACGAGATGAAAGAGCTTTCAAAAGTTTCGTTGTCGACAAATTGCTTCGGGAAGATTAGCGCGTCATCGTCGCTCCCGATTGTCACTTGCGGCTCAGGCTCCACGATGTTCTCGTCGATCACGGCGGGCGTCGCCGTGCCGAAATGGGCCATGGGAAAATGCTGCGGAGCCGGCTCAACACCACCGGCTACCTGCTTCAGCTCACGGAGAGCCGTGCGCGCTTCGTGCACGCGGGTAGCAAGGAGAGAGGGCGGAGAAGGGATTAAGCCCGCGTACTGTGCCCGAAGGCCGATGTTGTTGTCGTCGGCGAAGGTAAAGGGCTCCTCGTCGTGACGAACAACGGGTTGATCATGTTGTCCACAAAGTCGAGCGAAGGTGGCGTCGTCCTGGGCGTCGAAGGCGGTCTGGAACGCGGACACAATCTCGTCGTTCTCGTCGGCAGTTACCACTAAGTCGCACTCCGCGCACGCCATGTCGTCCGTGGGGCAATTCGCGGTGTCGTGGAAGTGTCCAGGAGGACAACGCGCGCACTCAGGGACGAAGGCGGAGGAGGCCACGTGGAACGAGATGTTGTGGGCGGCGTTCTTTTTGTAGTGGTCCTGACTCCAATTCCCGTCGGTCTTGAGTGGGCTCGCGGCGAAGCGGAAGCTCTTCCGCGCGCCATAGCCTCCAACACGATTGTTCCGCCCATGGAACTTCCCATCGTCCCTCCTGTTGCGCTCATCCCGCCAACGTGAGGGCGGAAAGGAGACACCCCGCTTACCGTCAGGCTGCTGGCGGTGGCGGTGAGAGTCAGCGAAACCATAAAGAGGCCCGTCGTCCTTCGCGATTGAATCCTTCAGCGTCACGAGAGTCGAGGCGGCGGCCTCCAATTGCTTCTCGAATTCCATGATGAGGTTCTTCACGTCAACTCCACCAGAGTAAAGCATAGTCGGAGAAGTGTGTCGGAGGTGACGGCTTAGGCTGCTTCGCGCGGCCAACACCGTTCTCGCTCTGACTCCCAAATCTCGAGGATTTGGGCGTAGATGTCCTCGAGGTCGATCTTGGCCAAGTCCACGTCGAGCCGAAGCGGAGTGCTGACCTTGTCGTACATGATGGGGTCGAGGGACGCGAGAAGTTGCTTCTTGGCCACCATGTCGTCGAGCGGACCAGAGGCTGCGTTGCGGATGGCGGTCAAGCAGGCGTCGAAATCTTGAATTAGCGGGTCGGGGTCGAGCTTGGAGTCGAAGTAGATGGCACACAACTCCTCGTAGTTCCCAAGGGGTCGGAGAATACGAGGAAGGAGCCGCTTCGTAACCTCAAGCAAGGCTCGCTTCCCATCTCGCGGGGAAGCACGTCCAGAAGCGTCCACCCAACGCCTGGCGGGTGAGTGCGGCTTCGTTAAGGATGTCAACGTCGTGAAGAGGATGGCGTTGTAGACGTTGTTGACCTCCTTGGTGGCATCCGCTAAGTCGAAGAGGGTGTCGTTGGCGGGGTCCTTCAGCTCAAATGCTGACTGTAAAGACGTCACCAACGACGTCCATAGTACGTTGCGGTCCGATTTGTCACCTCGGAATGACGCTTCCTTGGTGCCAAGAGCGTCTCGAGAAGTTCTCTTGATCAAATCCACGTCCCGTGAGGAATTTTGAACGGCCACGGCACGTGTCCGCTCAGGAGCCGTCAAAGTCGCTGCCGGAGATGCAGGTGTCGGCCGATAGCGCATCCCAACGTCTCGGGAAAAAATTGTGTCTAATCGAATTCGGTTGTGAGCCCCCATGGGAGGCGTAGCGTGCGAAGAAACACTCATGATAAAAACCCTATAGGTGGGTACGTCGGGGTAAGGTGGCGATGGCGCGGAGAGGAGGAACTCGCGGAAACGTTAATGGCAAACGCAGTCAAAACTTCCGTAACTGTGAAATCCCGATTGTAGAAATTAGGAAGTCGAATTAACACGTTGCGCAAGAAGTCCGCGACAAAGATTGATCAAGTCCAGTCAAAACGAAAATCCCGTGGACATCCAAAAAATCACGTAGGGTACGCTGCAGCGATAAACACAGTCACTCCGTAACGACGCGTGCCTCAACCGCGAGTCCTCATAGCGCAACCATCAAATGGGCCCCCCAACGCCCCACCAAGCGGAGGCGTTTAGCCAATCATGTTACCAAAAGTAGTGGAAGGTGCCTGGCGCACCATAACCTGTGAGATATATAGCTACGACTATATATTGAGTTACGGTCAGAATGCTTTCACTTTCAGTTTGCAAGAGTGTAAATAAAACATAAGATAGTCTCGGCTTTATGCCGGAAACCCTAAACCTGTGACACCCGTACTGTACAGAGTACTAGTACAGATAACAGGAAGTGACACACGGTGTGTCACATCCAGCAGGGATCCTTATTTTCCGTGGAGCACCCGTAATTGTAATCGGAGGTCCTTAATGGTAATCGGAGGTCCTGAATGCTTATCGAAGGTCCTAAATTGTAATCGGAGGTCCTGAATGCTTATCGGAGGTCCTTAATGGTAATCGGAGGTCCTGAATGGTAACCAAAGGTCCTTACGGGTGCTCCACCGAATATAAGGTGCTGGACGGAGTAATTAAATCGGGCAAATGGACGGTTCATATATTCGAAATTCGGTAATTAAGCCAGTGTTAAGGACCATCCGACGGCCCGAACATCCTATAAAATTCTTATTTTCAGGGATCCTTATTTTCCGTGGAGCACCCGTAATTGTAATCGGAGGTCCTTAATTGTAATCGGAGGTCCTGAATGCTTATCGAAGGTCCTGAATTGTAATCGGAGGTCCTGAATGCTTATCGGAGGTCCTGAATGGTAATCGGAGGTCCTGAGTCGATATCGGAGGTCCTGAATTGTAATCGAAGGTCCTGAATTGTAATTGGAGGTCCCGAATTGTAATCGGAGGTCCTGCCAGCACTGTCAGGAGTGACTTCTGACTATCATTTATCATCAGCATCCAGCATCAGCATCGCATCGGCTGTCATCTGCATGAACCTCCATCTCCATCGGGAATCTCCAGCGCATCTTCCTTTACCCTTCGGCCTTCGCTTGTCGTTGAGAACGCAGAAAACCGCTGTGTATCTCTGTGTGATGATACCGAGGTATCTCTCTATGTATGAGATATGTGTGTAACGACTTCTGAGACATCAACTTGTGACTTGTCATTAAATTTCAGATTTTTTGATACCCGGCTGTCGCTGTCGCTGTTAAAGATATTTAGTGATATTTAAATATGATATTATTTATACCTTACCATATTTGCCGCACACGTGACATGCATTCCAGTTCATGCAAGAACTGTTTTGTGTCGTGTGTCACAGGAATTATCCTCTCGTCTGATCCTCATCATGTCATTCATGCTGCAACTGCAAACTGTTGGAATCTCTGGAGTTTTGAGCCTCAAGACTGGTTCTATCCAAGTTCTCAGGCAGTTCTAGTAAACCAGATTTGGGAATGGTATAGGATGGCGGTCCCATGCATTCACGCCAATCCGCAGTAAGTATTCATTCCGAGCTATTCTTGCACAATGTTATTGTATATGCAAGATAAAATCATTACACGTCAGCCGTTTTGTTCGATCTGCCATGCTTCGTTGACTCAACGAACACCAGGGCTTTGGGTGTCTTGAAATACTTCTTGAGCGAGGTGCAATTTACAGCGGGCCGCCGTAAATTTCTGTTTACGCAGGGCGGAGCTCGCTAAAGGAGTGTGCTTACTTCGAGTTGCCCGATTCCGAACACGGTGCACGTTGAAGAAGCACGAACAGCACAAAGCCACATACCGGTCTCGGGTGTCCACAACTGCGCTCTGCCGTCCAAACTTTAACGTCCTTAGGTTCTCGCGCACGACGAGTAGATACGAAGGCCGGCTGCCCCAGTCGCCGTGCTCACCTCTGTTTAGCAGAACGGGTGGCCGAAAGTCTCGCCCCTCTGCGACAGCCGCCACGGATACGGACGGGAGCAATGGCATCGGCGGAGGTGCCCAAGTTGCCTCTTTTCCTCCTCCCCCTTGAACACTTACGCTATTACAGTGTGATTTTCAGAACTTTCCCTTTCAACTGTGTCCAGCACGGAGAGATCCACTCTGATTCTATCTATCGTATGCAACTCATCTTGTGGTTTGTCCCGTCAGTAAACCGGCTCGATGTTTAGGCGGGGCCACTTTCTGAAGATTTTTTATTCAAACTTCAGGTTCTTCAAAAAGCGATATTGAAGTGGTGTTAGACAATGACTCGGAGGAAGGCGCAACCGTTATTACCGTAACGGCCACAAGTCAGGTAGAACAATTCTGTCCTGCCTTGCATCTTCGCCTCGCCTTTGAGTAATCCTATTATAGTCTTTGCTTTCACGCACTAATTTCTTTGTGACGCTATTCACGAATTTCGTGTATCGGTTCATGGCTCACTTGTATATTCTTATGTTGGACAGCAAAATGACCTACTCGCAAATGTTGCGAGTGCGTTCAACACTCTTGGCCTTGTTGTCACGGATGCCTCGATGTCCTTGGAAAGGTATATCCCCTCCTGTTGTGGTATTTTTTAAGTGTTTCTTTAAACTTTTAACCTTACTTCTTAACCTCGGAACCGGGTCTTTTAACAGGGAGTCTGGCAGCCTGAAGGAAGTTTTCAGTGTCACCGACGCGTATGGTGGCAAAATCGAGGAGGTCCGCGCGCCTCTTCAACTTGTCGCTTATAGTCCCGCTTGTCCCACCTGTCACCTAAGAAGGGCCCTGTCCACCCACTTGTAGCGTATATTTTGTGCCTAAAACGAGAAGTAGCACTAACCTAGGTATTTTACTCGCCCCGTTCACCAAGGTTCAGTCCCCCCTGGCAACACGGACCTGACCGCTCGTTCGTATTGCGTTGCCCCCTACGGATCTCATTCCACAAAATCTCTGTGTTGTAACACGTCTACGCGCCTGTCCTTGCCGTCTTATCTTCACAGCTTGGAGGGCCCATTTCTCGCCAACTGCGCTTTCTGTGCAGGTGGAGTGGCAGAACTTGCGGGAATACGTAGTGTCTGCGTGCACGCCAAAAATCAGTAATGCTCCTGTTATTTACGGTCAGTTTTTAACAGTGGCCCGCCTCTCTCTCACTTCCTGTGGCGTGCTCCCAACAGCCTTAGCCTCCTGTTTCCTTACACTCGACTCGCACTACGACCAGTAGGGAAGAGCTCGATACTCCGATCAAGCTTTCATTATATATGGTTCCTTATTAGAACGCTTTTTCGATTGCTCGATCTCGGGCCGCGCTTCCCTGACGGCTCACCTTCGGTGAATTTTCCAAGCCCTGGACTCATAGCCCGGCGATCACAACGCATACTCCCATACGCGCCAAGCGTTGAGTATATGACCCACGTTCACAACCCTTGTTGCCATCTATGGTCGTAAGTGTTTCAGTAAAAACAACACTTGCTGGAGGGGGGAACTTGAGCAAAACGGGTACCAGTATCGGCTCCCATAAGACGACCTACGACGTTTCCCTTTCAAATCTTTCTTAGGACGATTTCGAATACTGTTTTGTCCAGGGGCTGCTGCAGCAGCAGAAGCACGATGGCTTCGAGAAACTGGTGAGCATAGCACACATCTGCTTGAAGTTTTGCTCTGTGTATCTTGTATCTATGCTGCTGCTGCCGCCACCAAGTTCAAGGTTCACCTGGCTTGATAGAATTTTCGCGAATTTGTTTTGCTGACTGCCCATCTCCCCTCTGACTATAACTGAGGGTTGAGCAGGCGCAACCTCCGTTGTGGCTCAAGGCCAAGGCGCTGCCAGAGGTGAGTCCACCTCTGTGCTATGCATTCAGAGTGCTGGCCTACTTAGTGTGTGTGCTTTCGTTGGTTCCGCACAAGTGAGGGAGCAGTCGGAACTTGTTACGCGCTCCGCCACTGGTGAAGGTATCTGGATCACCTTGTGTTTTCTGCAACGAAGGTAATAAAATACGCCTACTGCGGAGATCTGACAGGGATCCAATCTAAGGTAGACGCTGTTTTTTCTACCCAGAATCTGCAGGGTCGATGGCCACAACGCCGTCTGCGGAAGCGGCCGCAGCTCGCGGGGAAGCAGCAGCAGCACTCGAACTGGTGAGTTTTAAGAATTCAATTCGACAGGAGTAGCCTGCCTCCTTGTTTACCACATTCGCTGTATGTTTCTTGCCGTTATATTTCTCTAACCTCTTGTTGAGGTGGTGTCAGCTCGTCAGCTTAGGCCTGTTCCTGCTGTGCCCCCCTAGCAGTTTTGGTCCTGCTGCCTCCTAGCGGTCTTACACTCCCCTTGCGCGTTACGGTGACTGACTTCGCGAGTTTCTCATTCGTTTCTGGTCGGCTGTTGGGTGCGGCAGGCAGCAGCCGAGATGGCACAAGCGGCTGCGTTCCTCGTTTCGGTATGAGCCTTGGATATCCTTGTAGCCCTCAGTGCCCTGCTTTTTGCTTTTTTCCAATATCCAAATCGCGCAACTTCAACTTCAATACCCATTCTCCTAAGTTTGCGCTACTATCAGTTCGTACGGGATTCAACTGAAGTAGGAGAAAGAGCACTTCAATAAGTTGATATTACGTTATGCTCTGCCAAAAGCTGTCACCACGAAACTTCAAAGGCGCTTGATAAGAGCACATGCCTCTTGCGACACCTATCCCACGGTCGAACTTATAACGGGTTCTCACGGCGAGGCAGTCGCAAAGCCTCTGAGTCGCGCAGTCGATACATCAAACCACATGACTTTTGACCCAGCCCCGGAGTGACTGGTGTGTACTCTGGTATGTCGTTGTCCATTATTTTGGCCTGTATTTCTTCAGCTATCAGTGATAACTGCCTTCATGTCTTGGTATCCTGAGCAACGGCGATGACTGCTACTGCGACAGGTAGAACGTGCGGCCTCGGATATCGCTATCAAAGTCGCGGAAGATCCTGATGACGAAGAGGCCTTCGCTCAGTTGGTGTATCAGGTGTTTACCGAGGCTTTCCTCAAATTTGAGATTTTGAGTCTGTTGCAAGTTGTGCTGGCCTGCCTCTCGGCACTTCGCTTGGTGTGCTTTCGAGAGGGTACCCAGGTGTGTCTTGTGGCGGTGGGGCACGTTATTTCGTACGGCACAGGAGGAAGCTCGGGTGGAAGCCTCCGCCGTGCTGGAACGCCGTATGGCTGCTATGGAGGCTGCTCTGGCATCTCGTCGCCAATTCAAGCAAGCCTTGCAAATGGTGAGTCGACGGGAATCGCCTGGTTCCCCTGCAAGCCATCATCCGACAAAGATAGGGGTCCAATTGTGGTATTCTGGACCTGTGTTGCTTTTGCTGGACGCTGACTTGCGCAAGCTACCCTCGATACCGTAGCTACGTTTATGAAGGAGCTTCCTTGACTCCTGCTGTGGTGCGTGCAGGTGAAGTTGCAGACGATCTAACGTGGTGGGGCTGTTGAATTTGCAGGCACCTGTCACACAGGAGGAAACCCAAGCAAACCTCGAGGCGGAGAAGATCAAGCAGTTGATGCAGCAAAGCTCAAGCTCTGGCTCAGAGCCGCCCTCTCTTGGAACTGGCCCTGCAACTGGTAACGGGTTCGAGATCTTGTTGCAGGCTTTCAACTGGGAAAGTAAACGACACCCAGGAGGATGGTGCGTCTCAACCTGCTTTTTGTGTCAGCCCCTTGTCTTCAAACCTCTCCTTAAGTAGGCTTGCGGTTCTGTTTGCGAACGCTTTCCGTGCAGAGCTTGCTGCTGTCGACGTCTAACAATGAGCATACACGTGGCGAGAGCCTTCTTCCTTTCCACGGCTCGCTGCTTTGATACGCGACTTGATATCAGAAGCATAGATCGCAGCATAAGGTCCGGGAAGATTATTATTTCTAGAGGGTTGAACCACTCCAGAATGTGTTCACCGCTCGTTAGACTTGAACCGTTTCGGTTTGGCAGTGGGAGCTCTTGGCAGTCAGCGCTGGAGACAAACGACAAGAAAAAGTGGAAACATAAGAACAAACTGTTTTTTTTTTCGGAAACAGGCAAACGTAAGAAGTGAAACGTGAAAGTCCAGGTGAAAACGTGTGTTGCAAGGCTATACCGGCTGTTCAAGTGGACTCATGACGGAGGGAGTGCTCCAGGTACAATATGCTGCGCGAAAAGTTGCCAGAGCTGAAAGCAGCGGGTTTTACCTCACTGTGGCTTCCTCCGCCGACCTCTTCGGTCAGCGAAGAGGGCTACCTCCCTACGGATCTCTACGATCTCAACTCGGCATATGGAACAGAGTCCGAAGTCAAGCAGCTGGTGACGGAGATGCAGGAGAGAGAGCTGAAGTCGATTGCTGACATCGTGATTAACCATCGCTGTGCAAGCAAACAGAAGGATGGAAAGTGGAATCAATTCGGGGGGCGGCTGGCGTGGGATGAGGGCGTCATTACGTCAAACAATCCTGAGTGGGGCGGCCGAGGGGCGAGGAGCTCGGGAGATGAGTATTGGGCTGCCCCAAATATCGATCACTCCCAGGTGAGTTGTGTGTTATTGCTTTCCTCGTTGTATGAGAGATGCCTAGTTGTGCTGTCTTCCATATTCCAAGAAGTCAGCACGAATAAGTGTATTCGATGCGTGCCTTTCTGAGCGCTATTATTTTGCACAGTTCGAGCCTGAGAAGCACGCTTGTGTTTTCGAATGGCCCGCCCGGGTGACGTGCTTACTGACCTACCAGTTGACGGGCTACCTCACAAGTCTCGAACGTCGTTCGCCTTTCTGCTATGTCCGGATGGTCCGAGAGTTACCAGCACAGCGCAAGCCGATGGTTGCATTTCAGGCTTTGTTTTTGTCTACAACGTTACTTGAGGAAGAACTACTGGGCCTGCCTGCTGCCTGCAGGAGCAAGTCAGGTCTAATATCAAGGAGTGGCTGCGCTGGATGAAGAACAACATAGGATTCGATGGATGGCGCTTCGATTTTGTGAAAGGCTACAGTGGCGAATACACGAAGCAGTATGTGGACTCCACGGTGCCGAAGTTGTCGATCGGCGAGTATTGGGATGCGTGCTCATACACAGATGGGGTTCTCGACTACAACCAGGACTCTCACAGGCAGCGAACTGTGAACTGGTGCGATGCTACCGGAGGCACGTCCGGCGCTTTCGACTTCACAACGAAAGGCATCCTGCAAGAAGCTGTAATGAAGTGTGAGTACTGGCGACTGATAGATCCGCAGGTATGTCGCTTCATCTGCCCCTGAATATGGGATCGGTAGCTTGGTCGTAGTAGGTGCATCTTGCAGCTGGAGCCTATGACGTGCCCGCTTCTCCCCTCAGAATATCTTCTCCCCTTCAAAAACCCCACTCCACCCTCAAAAAAAATCCTTTCAAATCCAGCATCTCGGCCGCATACTCGGGACTCCCGCCATTCCCGTAGGAACCCAGCTGCCCCCTGAGTCTCTGAAATTCAGGGCTGGGAGGAGCAGGATGTGTGGCTTGGTATTTGCTGAGCCATTCAGGAGATGGACAGCATTCAGGCGTGATGCTCAGTGGAGGCGGCGGGAATGTGGGGCTGGCAGGGTCGGTGCCCCGGAGTAATAGGAATGTGGCCTTCGCGAGCCGTGAGCTTCATAGATAACCACGACACCGGGTCCACTCTTAAGCACTGGGAATTCCCTCAGAGGGGCCTCTCGGAGGGATACGCTTACATCCTTACACACCCGGGGACACCTTGCGTATTCTGGGATCACTGGGCTGACCCCGAACTGAACGACGTGCGTCATCACAGCACCGCCCCCACGCCTCAGGAATACATACCACCCCTTGTTGTAGTCAGTCTCGTTTTGCAGGGTTGGCAGCTGCACGTGGTATCCCAGCAGTTCTGTCTGCGCAAGCGCTGGACTTGTGCCGCCCTCACTCAATTGTCGCTCTTGTTACCTCACCGTGTAAGAATGTCACATTCTTCCAAGGTTGCTAATCTGCCCTCGCACGTAAACACCAACCTCTTCTAAGCTTGCTCACCGATCCCGAGGCTCCTGAAATGCCTGGCCCTACGCATGCCAAGCTGTCCCGATGTGCCTGAAGCACTCCACCCCATGCACGTTTGCTCACCTGTCCCGATGTGCCTCCAGCACTATACCTTACCCCCCCACCCCATGCACGGTTGTTCACCTGTCCCGATGCGCCTCCAGCATTATGCCCCACCCTATATGCACGTCTGCTCACCTGTCCCGATGCGCCTCCAGCATTATGCCCCACCCCATGCATGCTCACCTCTTTTTGGTTGGCCGCAGCGCCTGCTGCTGCTGCTTATTTTCTCTTGTTTTGTTTGATGCATTTTCTATAGGGTTGGCATTTTGCCTTGAGATGTGGCACTCCACGTGGCACTTGTTTGCTGCACCTACACACTTTTGAGCCCCCTGAAAATATGTGCACTCCTTGAGGAAGCAGGGTGTTGTTGGCGAGGGCTTATGCAATCCGTCATGACCATAAGTTAATAGACAAGCTTTGTACATTTCAATGGTGTTTAAGTCCCATTCTGAGGTGTGGATCGCCGCGTGTTGACTGACCATGTGCGTGTCCGTGCCGTCGGTGGGGAGCAGTTTATTAAGAAGTTAATGAACTTGCGGCGCTTTCTGAGGATCAATGCAAGAAGTAAGCTGACTGTGTTGGTCGCGTGCGCTGAGTCCTATGCAGCCATTGTCGATGGAAAGCTGTGCATGAAGATTGGGCCTGGTGACTGGTCGCCAAATCGGTGTATTCACGAGGAAACGGCGGGCCGTAACTGGGTTCTGAATTGTAGTGGAAACCAGGCGGCGGTATGGGTGCTTGAAGATGCCAACATCCCCTCAACAAATTAGCATTGACATCGACATCAATGCCAGTTTCTACAAATTGTGCCTCGCTGAAACTGACAAGTGAACAGATGGCAGAGGACTGATTTCTATTTGGCTTAAGTTTGCAGAATTTATTGTTATAGCACAGATCAAGAGATAGACAAGGGCCAGATTTGGGAATACATGCTCGGTGGGGTAAGGAGAATGTTATGTTGACGACGTGACTAGTGTGAGGCACTTGACGGCTTTGATAGCTGCAATTCGCATATCGTTGCCATGTGATCTTGCAGGAATATCCTCAAGGCATCTGAACCTGGATGATTTTGAAATCAGACAGTTTGGTGACATTCAATAACTGCTCTCAGTATGTTCGTAACTTTGAGATCTGGAGGGGAACCATTTATTTCTGAGAGGTGATATATTTAATTTATATGAAGAGGTAGTCTTGACTATAGGCTTCAGCAAAGAAGCTCGCACACATTTGGAGATATTCTTTTATAATGTGCTAAGAATGTGGACAGTATGTTACAATTTTAAAGAGTCGACTGGTTGCAACCTGATTTTGTACCGTTATCATAGTTTATGGACCATGTGTACTGCAAATCTCCAGGCTGTCACATGAGGATGTCTTAGTCTAACAGATGTGCGTGCTCTGTCAAGTCATGTTAAGCAGAGTTGTGACCCAACTGTTTGGGGATATCTTCAAAAACGTTGTGGGTATTTGAAAACGATGTCAGTTTGGAACAACTTATATTTGTGTGAGAACGAAATTTGCAGAACATTATTGTGTGTGTGTGTGTAATGCTGGTGATGGTGATAATATTGACTTACCAAGTGAGGTACTAATGCCGATTTTGGGGAAGAGTTTCATAACATAAATTATGTGTAATGCCACTAAAATATCAAAAACCTGTTTGTGTGGCATGCAACAAATTTCCTCGTGTTACATGAGTGACTCGACTAGTACCTCAACTTAAGTGTCCCAGGGGAATTCCCAGGAGTAAACTATTATCCTCTATTATCTTGAGGAATCATATCATATATTCAGATATACTATTTAACATAAACCCAGACAGCAAGAGTTATATCATTTGCTGTCCAAGTCCAAGAGACCAACTCTGTTACCTCTCTTTATTCTCTCCTCTGAGCTCACATATTATTTTCCCCAACTGTTCGCTCAGGCAATGTCACATCCACTCACTAATTTCCCTAATAGTTCGCTACTCTTATTCTCATCGAAATCAGACCCCCCTACTATGGGTGTCTCAGCAGGTACGTCGTGCCTCCTGGCACATTAAGTGAATTAAGCAGTAGTAAGACTCGATATGTACCCTACTAGTCGGGGATTTTTTAAATGGATTTTTATGGGGGTTCATGTTACAGTGGGGACTACACATAGAAAACGCTGCATGCAAAACGACGGGTCCAAAACACGTTTTTGTTATAGTTATGACTGTTTTTCGGTTTCAAAGTTGACAACTTATTTATTTTCAGGGAGAAATATACAAGAAAAAATAAAAGAGGGATACAAGATGGCATCCAAGAATGACTGCGGATTGAAATGCGATCTCAGTCTGTGACTCTGACTGTGAGTATGACCTTGAGATTAGCGTGTATTAGTATGCCGTACGGTAGGTCATCCTGGGTACCAAGAGATGAGGAAGCTGCGAAAAACAATCGGAAATTTTGCGTCGTTAGATTGAAAATATAGGGCTTCAGATGTATTTATGTATTTTCATAGCGTTCGTATATTTCGGCTACGCTTGCCATCGCGTATCACGGTTGTTGTCCAGTGACCAGTGCAATAGGCAAGATACGGTATTTATTTTTTCTTTACTGTACATGGCTCAACAATTAAGTTGCAGAAGGACCTTCCTGCGGTCTTGAACGGATCTGATTGGCTTGATCTATTTGACCAAGCTGCGCCTGTCTCTCGAGCTCGGTTGCTCTCCCTTTCCCAACGCGGCGCCACGGCTCACTTGGCAGCCATCCCCGCCTCGCCTTCTTTTCGGCTTCCACCCACTCAGGCAGTTGTCGCCTTGGCTTTGCAGTTGGGTGCCCCGATGCCTATTCTGGCTGATGTGCATACATGTGTATGTGGTGCGTCTATTGACCCCCTACTACAGTCTGACACACTTCGCATTGTGTGTACGTGACGTGCACGCGACGCGTCACGCGAATCACGTAGTCTGTGGGTGACGCGTCAAGCAAATTCCAGGGGTTAAGAGGTGGTTTCTCGACGTTCTAAATTGTCACTTTCTTTCGATTACACGTAAAGATCGAAGTATCCATGGGCACACGTATGTAGTAGCATGCTAAAATATTAATTTATGCGACCTCTGGAGCACCTTGAAAATCTGCCCTTGTGTGCGTGACGCGTCACGCGATCTGCGTGACGCGTCATGCGGAATTACGTGACGCGTCACCAATAGTAATGCATGGCTTTGTGCAGGTGATAAACACACTTCTTTCTTATGTGCGTGACGTGTACGCGACGCGCGTGGCGCGTCGCGCACGGAGCACGCACACACATGGATGCGTGTGTGCGAACCACTCGCGCCACTCATACGTCACGCACTGTGTCGGATGTTTGTGTGCGTGACGCGTCACGCACACACAAATTTGATATGATATATAGCTTACACTTAAGTAGCACGTTAATTTACTGTGTACGTGACGCGCTTGACGCGTCACGCACGGAGCACGCACACGCATGGATGCGTGTGTGCGAACCACTCGCGCCACTCATACGTCACGCACCGTGTCGGATGTTTGTATGCGTGACGCGTCACGCACACACCCTTCTGTTTTTCACTTACATTATGTATTTGCAGCTTTATTTACCAGTTACGAGCAAATCTCTAATAACCACTAACCTACTCTCTCGCACGCCTACGTATTTTCATATGAGTCAATCGCACCATCAAAGAAGTCAACCTCACGGTCGAGTACCACCGCCGCACTACATTCCGCCACAGACATCAAAAGCGCACTTGAAATTGATATGATCAAATTCGTTTCTGCCGTCCATCGTGGAACGAATCGCTGGGCTGAGATTTCTCTTTTCCCGAAACTTCAAGTGATCGCTTGGAACTCAGTGGCAGGAAAACTTGAATTTCGGTCCAGCTTGAATTAAGATCGCCGATGTCATGTTGTATCAGGCAGTGACCGTCAGATGCCCGATTGGTGACACTTGGCTTGTAGGGAACGAGCACGGCTTGTCGAAGTTCAAGTTGCGAACGTTCGGTGGGTTCTTGCGCGTGTGTTTCGGCAATTTCCAGGTTCAATCGTTACTTACTAAATATACAATTTTAGGTCAACTGATACGGCACGTGAGCGAAAGCGCTCTTGCTTAATCAAGGCGCATACCAAATAATAAAACATTTACGCTAGCAGAAGGGACAAAGTCCTGAGAGTGCGGTAACCCTGCAAAGCAGGCTAGTGAAAACACTAGGGGCTACTCCCTCTAATATAGCGCGCCCGCAAAGGGGCTCAACCCACTTTTCAGCAGGGCGACATCAAGAGAAAAAGCTAGGTGCAAAGCAAAAAACTCTAGAAGATGGAGAAGCAGCCATGGCCGGGTGAGTGGAGGGGAGGCTGAAAGGAAACTAAGCGGAGGGGAGGGAAGTCCGAAGAATTAAGGGGGGATTTGGAGACGATGAGGAAGAAGGAGGTCAGGGTGGGCGGGGGAGGGAGGGGAGAGGGGGGGGGAGGGCCCCTCCCCTATAGGACAGAGAGCCATCTTTTATTGCAAGGCTTTTGAAAATTATTGCAGGAGGGTTTGAAGAAAGTCGTTTGTTTTTTGCACAGCTTCTGTTTCCGTCATGGTCTCATTGCCCAGGATGTCAACTGTATGCGGGTCAGTGTTCAAGGTGGTGGGGGTGTTTAACAGAAACACGTCTCGTCTATTTCTGGTGTGTTGCCTACAGATTCTTGAAAGTTTTTTAAGGAGAGGTTTAATCTTGCCACGGGGAACACCTATCGTGTTGAGGACAGTACCGAAAAGAGGAGGGAGGTACCCCATGAGTGTAAGTGCTTTGGGCCATTTCACGGTGCTAATGAAGGGCTTAGAAGCTACGTTGGTGATTGTCGTGTCATGGTGACCGCCATAATAATGCTCAGCACCATTCTGATGATAGGGGGGGTCTTGAGTGGGCCATGGGCACAACGAAGAAGGGAGTACGTTGTCCCTTTCGTTCAGAACTTCATTCCAAATATCAGGGCTAACTCCAGTGTATTCTAGTCTCCTCTCCGTGACTCTGGACTTAGGGAGGACATTGAGGAACCATCTAGCAATCTTTTTCTGTGTAGGCCTCCAGTCAAAGGCTGGTTGAGTATCGCTGGGTGCACTGTCTATAGCTATGATAACGACATCCGAGAAATCATCCTTATAGCATCCGCCCCCTGGGAGAACGTAGGGGTCATCACCCGTCCAATAACCATGTGGGATAAATGGAATAGTGTTATGCGGGAATCTGAAAACAAGTTTAAATCCTTTATCAAACCATCTTTTTTGGTTTTTGGGAGACAGTGGAAGAATCCATGTTCCTGAAAATCCGGGTACAGTGTTGGCCGCTTTATGTCCCATTTCCAAGGTAGTCATAACCGCCGAAAATTTGCCCTTATCCTTTCCATCAAAGGGGGGATTTCCGTAAACTATTCTGCCAATGCCTGTTAACGGGTCCACGTAGGCATCCCAAGCGAGGCCATCAAAACCGATTGTCCCATGATAACAGAAGGGCCTGAGGGCTTTTTTCATTCTAGTGGTGAGTATGCATCTTCTCGAGTAAATTCTAGGGTGGGCATTTAGTGGGTTGGAGAAAAGTTCACAGCCGTTTTTGTCAAGATTTCTGTCATCCACCAAAATATCTAAGAGGCTTCTTCTTATTGCATAGCAGTTTTTAGGGTCTCCCGATTCAAACTTACAAGCATTGAGGGCTTCATGGATATCGTGTGCCCTATTCGAGTACTCCGCAAGTGAGCATGGGACTGCTTTGTTGGAAAGGCGGTGCCAAGCCAAAGGTTTCCAAAACTCTTTCTTTTGAACATATTGGAGTTCGGGATATTTAATTGTTCCCTTAACATGGTCCACTTCAGGCTTTGCGGTCACAGCAATGGTATTCTTTTTTGAACTTGATGGACGGTACATGCTAGCTTCCGGGAGAGCGTGTAGGTATAATTCCTCATTCATTTCCTGTCTTAGGTCAGCAAGTGGAAAAAGTTTCGATGGTTGTGTTCTGATGTATGTGGTACCCTTTCCAGGGTTTAGAAGTTTAGGTTTTTCTGAGATTTCTTCAGCGATGATTTTCCTTAGTTCGATATCTTCCTTCGCATACCCCCTTCCTCTAAAAACTAAAATACAGAAGGTAGACAAATTTTCAACGTTCGTAACCGATATGTGCATATTCAGCACGAGAATACATTTTTTAAAGCTATCATTTGACCCCATCCGCAACCGCATCAGCTTCGTTTTCAGTCGCGACCGCAAGCTAAGTTGATGCGGTTTAAGATGGGGTTGACCCATGGCACGAAAAGCTTTGCAGCTGAGGGGTTTTCGTGCGTTTTAGCGCACGAAACCTTGTACTAATACTTCTGAGGCCACGGAAAGCCGAAGGGTAGGCCATGGAAACACAACGGGTACGCCACTCAAAAATATTACAATCGCAAGAATCTCGTCGCCAAGCGTCCACGTGGATGGCTGCAACGAAGACCAAGGCAGAACGATGTCAGATTGCCATGGCTTACAAGGAGATCAAAGCTGCCGGTCGTGGGACTGCTATTTCCGTCGCCGAGCTTGCGAAGCAATGGGGTGTCAATGTCCAGTATCCCAAGCGTTGTCACGACGAAGTTATGGATAGGGAAGGCGGGGAAAAGTTGAGGAGTGCCCCACCCTCTCGCGTGCTCTCTGGCAGAGTGAAGCGTCTCATCTTCGCGACGCTCCGCAGCAAATCTTTCTTCACCAACAACAACAATCAGGAAATCGCCAACGAGGTGTCCAACACGACGCAAGTGAGTAGTAGTACAGTGCAGAGGTTTCTCAAGCGTGAAAATGATCGCTCTTATGCTCTGCGCTACAAGCCGTTGCTTGGTCGCAAGCATTTCGACGAGCGTATGCAGTTGGCCTCAGAACGGCTTGCAGAAGATTCTGACTACTTTGACACCGACGACAGCGTCACCGTACACTTCGACGAGATGTACTTCGTCTGCCAATCTTCTCGTGTCAGGGACCGTCGTAGGAAGGGGGGAAAGCCAAAATATGCACGATATCAAAGCCGACGGTTCATTCCTAAGGTGATGTTCCTGACTGCTGTTGCGAAACCCAACCTTGCGCGCGGTTTCGACGGCAAGTTCGGATGCTGGAGAGTCGCCGAGTGGGAGAAGGCCAAACGCAAGAGTAAGAACCGCGCGAAGGATACCTGGTACCAAAAGGATGTGACGATGGACGCTGACAAGCTGGTTGAGATGAAAGCTGTCGCCTACAATGAAATACGGGAGCGGCTGCGAAACTTGAACTGGAACCCCAAACTGTTCGACCAGTCCGACAACGCTGGACCTCATACAGGAGCGAAAGCGGAGATCGCCAAGCTCCAGAAGAAATACAGGATATGTCATCGCGCACACGGTGCGCAAAGTCCTGGAACGAACCTGAATGATCTTGCTGGCTACAGCAGCTTTCAAAGCATGGTCGACAAATTCTGCGTTGACAAACCAAAGAACCCTGAGACCGTCGTGCGTGCCGTCATGCAAGCTTGGCGCGAGCTTCCAGCTTCGACATTGCTTATGGCGGTAGAGACGCTTAAAATTGTGATGCAGTGCATAGTTTTATACAAAGGGGGGAACGGCTTCGAAATCCCGCATACTGGTGTCCGTCAGGAGCTCAAGGAGGAAATTCTCGAGCTGAACGCATTCTTCAAAACCGCACGCGAGCACGACAGCGATGAGGACTTGAGCTCCGAAGAAGATGACAGCGGACCAGAGGAGACCATACAGGTGAAAGACACACAATCTGCACATAATAAAAACAGCAGGAAAAGGACAGGCTGGCAAGACAAGCTTGCCGCAGGAATTGAGGAGCCACCCCTTCCACTTCCACACCGTGATAGTAAGGGGAAAGGCAAGCTTGTTGCGAAGGTTCAGAACAAGGATGCCAACACATCTTCATCATCTGCTTCAACTTCGAAGTCCACTGCTGCGGGCCGCAAGCAACATCGTGCACCGACCAACGCCATCCGCGGGAAGCAGAGGCGTGTGTACTGATGAGCTTGTAATTAGTTCATTATCTATTGTTGCGTCGAGGAATGAGCGTAGTGCTCAGCTTCCATTGATTTTGTTGCATCAGTATGACTAGCAAAAGTCAAATTCATGTTCAGTTGCACTCGCTTTCATCACTCTGCCGGACACAGCTAGGCAATATTCACATCATATGCAAGGGAGCACAGGAAGAGAAAGAATTACCAGGAAATCTGCCAGTTGATATACGTACCTAGCTAGGCAAGACCAATTAGCACTCGTTTTATCCCTAGACACGTCAATCTTGATACAATAACGAAATACTCACTGCCCACCTCCTTCATGCTCTCCGTTTCTTCGTACCGTATGCGATTACCTTGATTGCCTACAAAGATCCCGATTCACACTGCATAACAATTCACGATGCATACACTACATATGTGAACGAAATCGAGCGCCGGGCTCGTTCCCCAACTCATAACACATATAAAAGTGTAATTTAACTCAAGGGCACCTTGCTGGATGCCCCCTTTAGAAATTGCAGATTATAGCGTGTGCCACACTTGTGAATCCACCAGCTTGCAAACTCACCCTTGTACTTATATGCATGTGGTATGCTTGACTATGGTAAAAGTGGCATATATGGAATATATCATCCCCTAGAGGGCGCTTCGAGGTCCAACCTGAACGAATTTTCATACGGTTTGGCAAAGGAACGAGGGAGTAATCGTATTTTTGGTGAAAACACATTTTTGACACGAAAACCTGAAAAATCGAAATAGACTGATCGAATGATTTGGAGGTATGGCCGATAGTGATATTAGTACACCCTCTTACGCGCACGAGGATATTTCGCCGGCGGAGGTGAACTCCACCGGCGGAGGATTGGACTCCGACTGAGATGTCACGTAAGTATAAGTTGTTCGAGCGGCTCGACCCCGAATTCTACGCGGCGGTGCGAGTTCGCTACCCCATGCCCGCGGACCTTCGGCCGGTTCCCTTGTCCACACTCGCAAATTTGGTCACTCATATTTTCGTGCCGTGGGAGCATCAGCAGGCCGAGCTGGGAGTGGCGGGGCGTTGCTGGCAGGGGCCGCCTGCCCACTTCGCCGTGCTCGTTCTTCTTGAACTTGAAAGCCTGCTGTGCCAAAATATTGTGGCAATCGAAGACGTGACCATCAAACCAAGAGCTGAAGTCGAAGATCTTCTCGGTGTGCTCGCACATTACACCATCCATAAAGCATTCTTGTGCGGCCTCTATCATCTCGTCGAGCGTCCAAGCTTGCTTGCGTCGTAGACGCACGGAGAAGCGTGAAAACATCTGGTCAATGTTCTCGTGCGTATGTCCCACCAACAGAAAGTTGAGTTTCACCTTGCGAAAGACGTCCGTGTGAACCAGCCAAGCTGCGTATCAACTTGCTCTTGTTGGTGCTCACATTGTCAAGCTGTACATACAATACTTCCGGCATCGGGTATGAATTTTCCCCGTCCCCGTTGCGTCGATGCTCTTGAATAATGCGGAGGATATCCCGGTGCAAAACGTTGACAAGGAAGTTCGCATCGTCCTTGAAGTTGGCGTAGTTGAAATCCATGAAGCGGCCCACGTTCTCGATCATGCTCCCCATATTGTGCACGTCAAGGAAGTCCTTAGAGTCCAGATGTTTAGGGATACGTCGAAAGTGTGGCAGTCGGGTGGTCCACTGCGTCATGCCATCGATGATCACCGAGGCATACTTATGCCAAGTTTTGTTCATGGCAATGCTCTTGGTCATATTCGCTTTACGACCATGTTTGTAGAACTTCTGGCGCTCCGCTCGTGCGATTGCATGATGTTTGTTGAGAGGCCCGTTGTATTGCGCTATGCAAGATACACAAATTCGGGTCAGTGAACAAATTACATAAGCATATAAACACATCGCAAAGCTATTCAAGAATTTTCACCTTTTTGAGATTTGGTTAAGCCTTCCTTCAATAACTTGAAGGACGCGCAAACATCGCAGTGAGAAAATCGGTTCACCGATGGAATCTTGAGCCAAGAGCTGCAATCTTCGTCAAATACTTTGTAGAAGTAACTAAGAGAGATCTTTTTGCTCTCCTCATTCTCACGCAAGCCCTCGATGTACTCGTCCCACAGCTCTTCGATGGTCAAACCATCCGAAAGGTGAATCTCGGCTTTGTCAGATTGGGGTTGTCCGTATTCGTCGGCGTATTTCTTGATCCATGCGACGACCGACTCGCGTTTCAGGGAAATCTTGTGGTTGTCCTCCTCGTACGTCAATCCATGAACACACGTGTGTCGGCCCTCGAGCACGCGTGTCCGACAGTCGTGAAGATACCCGTAGCTGATGCCGTAAGCCATATAGTAGAACTTAAAGCACACCTGTTACAAAACAAAAGACACCGTCACTCAAAAATTAGTACCAAATTATCCAAGGAAACGCATAAGGGTTTTTATAGGTTGGCTGGATCTAAGACGCTTGGGAGACACCCCCAACACTGCACGTCTGCAGGCGGGACGGCCGTCGCGTGCTCGTCAGCACTCTCCGTCACGCCTTAAATCTGCGCAACCTAGACCCTCAGTGGGAATCGAACCCACGAGTGCGAGGTTCATAGCCTAGCGCCGTACCAACTCGGCCAATGTCGTGAATGTGTACAGATTGTAAATTTAGAAATTTATCATACAATATTCCACATTCCTGTGATGGACAATATTACACAATCTATCACAAGGTCCAAGAAAATTTTCGCTTTGGCCAGAGGCCGTTCATTAGCTAATGAACGGTTCCCGCAGCCAAAGTGTCTATGTGTGAGTCGCGCTTTGGCCAGAGGCCGTTCATTAGCTAATGAACGGTTCCCGCAGCCAAAGTGGCTATGTGTGAGTCGCGCTTTGGCCAGAGGCCGTTCATTAGCTAATGAACGGTTCCCGCAGCCAAAGTGTCTATGTGTGAGTCGCGCTTTGGCCAGAGGCCGTTCATTAGCCAATGAACGGTTCCCGCAGCCAAAGTGTCTATGTGTGAGTCGCGCTTTGGCCAGAGGCCGTTCATTAGCTAATGAACGGTTCCCGCAGCCAAAGTGTCTATGTGTGAGTCGCGCCTTGGCCAGAGACCGTTCATTAGCTAATGAACGAGTTCAAAAATAAACATACCTGCTTCTTGGCCAAAAAGTATTTGAAGTCGAATTTATCTTCAGATCGAAAGCTGTTTTTTAGCAAGTCCTTCACGAAGTATTCCTTCCTATCCTTTTGCGACATGCTGAAAATGTTTTCGCGAAAAGACTTAATATCTGCCGATGAGAAAGATAGACAGCAGTGCGACTTGCAATTGCACTTAATGGTTTCTGCCATTGATATACTGTCAGCCTGCAAACGTCGCTGCTTGATACTAATTACGCCTTCATATTTCTTCTTGCGTATGTCGGATTCGTACGGTTTGCGCACAACAATCTGCTTGTTTACTTCACCGTTTAAACACCGAAGAGTGTCTCCATCAAGCAAGTCTAAACTTGTCTCTGAAAATTCTGTATCAAGTCTGCTTTTTATCTCATTTAAGTCAATTTCGCGCAAAGCGCGTGTCCCGGAAACGCGTGAAGAATTAGAGCTAACTTCCGATCTAGACGTCAAAGGCGCGTTCCAAAGAACCATTTGCGTATTTGCGCTCGGGGCTATGCTTGGAATTGGCTCCTGATCAAAGAAGTCAGCCCCTATTTCCATAGAATCTTCAATAACTATTTCCGGGCACGGTTTGCAGATAATCTCGCAACCCTCATCAAAAGGAATAGAAAACATATTTTCGTCAAAATTAGCCGTCATTAGCTTATGAAGCCGTTTATTACGTTCTGAAAATGATATGGACTTGCGAGTCAACAGAGAATTTCTATCTTTTTGGATCGACCGATTCTCGATTTCAGCGCAAATGACACCAGGATATCTTCAAATCGTATCCTTGATCTGAACAGACCGAATCAGGAAGCGACAGCAAATGTCATTTCTGACAAAATTTGTCATCGATATTTGACATGTCATTTTTAGCCGACAGAAATGACCTACAATATTTTGCTAAAGTTACATCACTTTTTCAAAGTTCCTTCACACACACCCCTTTCACAGTTGACAGCCAATTTCTCTCA
Organism: Cymbomonas tetramitiformis; assembly: GCA_001247695.2. Taxonomy (NCBI): domain Eukaryota; kingdom Viridiplantae; phylum Chlorophyta; class Pyramimonadophyceae; order Pyramimonadales; family Pyramimonadaceae; genus Cymbomonas; species Cymbomonas tetramitiformis. Next base: position 54,581 of record LGRX02001925.1, read on the forward strand.
TTTCAGTATGGCGACAGCAGAAACATTTCAAGCACTGAGGGGACATTATGTTCTCCACCAATATCTCCGCAAGAGCTGGAGCATTGTTAGAACGCTTCAAACCGACAGTCCTGCAGACACCTTGCAATTGATAATCCACTCAGATGACCCGAAAGAGGAGGCTGAAGAAATGTTTTACAATTTTCCCCAAAACACCCCTACGACTGTAAATACAGACGGTACCCTTCAATCGGAAAAACGCGTAGCGTATAGTATAATCGAAGGCCAGACTCCAATTTTGTATTTCGTCATTCTTAGGAACAACAAGCTGACTATAATCGAACTGGACAGCGCAAACTTTGAGGAAGCCCTGAGCCTTCCGAAGCACACAAATCGGCTTGCGGCTTATCATAGTTTCAAAAAGAGGGCAGAAGAAGATGGGAAAAGCAAAGAATTCTCTATAGCGAGCTATGTAAACGCGGCGTGGAAAGCGTCGATTACAGCTCCTCTCTGGCAAAACAAGAGGCCAGAGCCAGTGATGGATGACCTTGGCAGTAGTGGCGAAATGCCTGTTTTACAGGCTACGGTACGTCCCTTTCGCGCCTTGAGCCTGAACCGGGGCGGAAGGCGTTCATTAGCTAATGAACGCTTTCCGCCTCGAAACCCGCGCCTTGAGCCTGTACCGGGGCGGAAGGCGTTCATTAGCTAATGAACAGTTTCGTCTTGTCCCAGGCTGCCAGGAGAACGGCAGTGGAGCTTGCTGCCCAACGCGCCCTTCAAGGACCTGGTGGCTCCAGAGTGTATACTGGAGCGGGCGCTAATATGGATATGTCTCAAGTGGCCACCCCATCTGAGGCAAGGAAGGCAGCCGAGGAGGCCGCACATGGGTGGCACGCTAAGAAGCTGAAAGTGGAGCATGCAGCAAAGTTAGACTATGCGGAGAAAGCTGAGCTGTGCAAGAAAATCGAGATGGAGCACCGGTGGCCGAATCCGATGTCGAAAGACGAGGCGGCGGAGCAAGGGAGTGTGTTTCGTCTCCCCATTGAATGCCTGTACCACGCGAAGGGGTACGAGGCCTGCCGGGATCAAGAGAGGGGCTGGGTGAACGAGATCAAGTCCGGCAGGAAGGAGAACCCGTGGGCCCCTTTCAATGCGGGTCTCGTTGGATGCGATCGACGATGTCAAAACCCGTGCCGAATTCTCCCTGAAAAAAGCTCTGAAGGGAGAATACAGAGGCAAGGTTTTTGGGCACCAGCACTGTTATCAAGCCACCGACGAGTGTCACGAGGAGCGGTCCCGTTGGAGGTAGCTTTCTGGCACTTCGAGAGCAAGATCTACATCGGTCTCACGCCTGACATGATTCGGTTCTTAGGCGAGATGCAGAACCAGATCGATCAGAAGCAGAAAGGCAAAGACAACACTCAGTTCATGCAAGGGCTCCGTTCGACCCTTTTCGAAAAGCATGGGGTCGTGTACACCGCGTTTACCGAGAAGCGTTGAGCTCCGAGTTCGTCGCCAGCGTCCCCGAGGACACCGAAGGGGGTACCCCTTATCAACCTGGGCGGTACCAGGCCGGAGGGCTGGTGGAAAAAATGGCGAGATACGAATCAGAGCATGGATTTGTAATCCCGGATCCCGTGAAATATCCCAAGGGATTCCAGTACATCGAGAAGCGGGCGACGTTGGAGCACGAGGGAAACCCTGAGGCAGACCCTGAGGTAGAGCTGACGGTGACGGTGCTGGACGATGACATCAACGCTCACCTCGATCGGGTCACAGATTGGTACCCCGCAATGTCTCACTTGAACCAGTCGATGGAGACGCATGTGAAGCAAGTAGCGATGTCCAAGCATTCTGTGTTCGGCAGCACGCTTATCAACGTCTACTTCATGCACTGGACCGTTGCCAATTTCCAGCCGCAGACGTGGGACCTCTGCGTTAGCATTATGGAGGCTTACAGAAGGTTTGACCTGAAGGGCATGAAAAACTCTTTGGCTTCGAAGACCAAAAAGCGCAAGGCCTCATCTTCGCCCGCTAGCGGACCCTCCAAGAAAGCTGGCAAAAAGGCCACCTCCAACCGACAGGTAAATTATTTTTTGCTTCAGCTTCAAACGGTGTTTTCCCTCCCAAAGCATTCTTTTCTATATTTTGAGACATGCTAAAAATGTTTTTTCTTTTTTTTACTTACAGCTGGAAGACGAGGTGCAACGAGGAGGCGGAGACGGAGCGGGCTCGTCTAGAGGGGCAGGCATTTTGGTGGAAGAAGCTCAGTTTCTCCACAATGCCAAATCCATGGGTATGACGTTCTGGATTAACTTGAGCGGCTTGCTGGCGGGGGATGCGGAGTTCGACAAGGTGGACACGTATCTGCGCCAGATTATTGACAAGGTGATCTCAATAAAAGAGGGGGGCAATATGATAAGCCAGTTCAAGAAGGAACGCATGGTGCAGAAGCACTTGGTGTCCGCGGCGGGATTGCAAACCTGGGACGAATTCAAGGAGGAGTTCACCCCCTACTGGAGCTCCCAAGAGAAAATCAAGTCGTTGATCGGCTGCTTACAGTCCGCGAAGGGGGGAGCGTGCCGGGGGTCTGGGGAAGTTCCGCTAGCGATCTTCAATTACGTCGAGAACGCGCGGGCAAATCTCAAAGAAGCGCAGGCGCCAAGCGCGGCTCACATCCTAGGCTTGCAACAGATCGAGGTGAAAGTCGACATCAAACTCTATCGGGAGGCGCGGACCGACGGGCCGGAGCCTAAGGTTGCAGGAGAGGTGGGCCTGGAGGGCGACGAGCCCACACATCAGACGGACGTGCCGATGTTCCCTCGTTGGAAGATCGTCAAGGGCAGCATGGACGATTTGAAGGACATCCCGAGACTGCCCTTCACGGGGACGATCATCGACTGCAATTACGCCCTTGACAAGGAGAAGACTCCCGACGCGATGACCAAGGAGGAGGTGCAACCGTTCCTGGAGTCTTTCAACGCCAAGACCACCGCCCCGGCATGGACAGTCGCTATATTTTGCGGTTTCGTCCAACAAACCGATTTCCTGGAGGTGATTGACAATAAAATATTACTGCTCCGGCCGCGCGGAGCGGTTCTTCTGGCACAAGCAGAACGTGCACATGAACCCCAACAAGTCCGTACGCTACAATGACGTTGAATGTGGCGTCCTGGGGTACCATGTAAAGAGCGATGCCGCGGGGGAGTCTTCTAAAAAGCCGGAGTGGATGTTCAACTTTGATTTTGGGGACGGTGAACGTCTGAGCCGCGCGTCACTTTTGCGCGGCTTCCCGGTTGTGCAGCAGATGTACAAACGCGACGGCAAAGTCGTGAATAACCATCAGAAACCCCTAGCACTGTTGATGGAGCTGATCCAGTGCCACATGCTCGGTGACAATCCGGACAAGGTGGATGAGAACGGCCATCCACTCAACTGGATTCTCGACGCTTGCTGCGGCGTCGGCTCGACGTCCATGGCCGCCATGAGGTGTGGTATGAACGCGATCGGCTTCGACCACGACCAGTACATGGTCAGCTCTGCGCAGCAACGGCTGACCAATTTCAACGCCGAGCCCGATCAGGATGCCGAGACGAAGCCCAAAACGAAGAGTAAACCGACGAGGAAGGGGAAGGAAGCAGCCACTGTCGATTCTGAGGAAGAAGAGTTAGATGAAGATGAGCCAGAAGAGAATGCTGAATAAATTAGCAGGATTTGTCGACCGCCCTGACTGATAGTATCAGTCATGCCTCGACGGTATAGGGTGAAAAGTACTCTGCTCGTAAACATTTGAATAAAGAATGATACATGTATGCATATTTCGGTGTTTTCATTGTACGCATACTGCACTTTTTTAGCTTGTTGCCTTTATGTATCCCTATTTCGCGCATAAATATCACTAAACCCTGATTTTTATGAAATATATATAAATCCAAAAATGACATATGATAATGTCATTTTCATCGAATAGTGTGTTATATTTCGATAACTGCCAATGGTAGACTTGTATTTTAAACTCATCGATCAATAACAATACGTGTTTCATGAGGTATGAATCAATCTCGATAGGTCAAGTCAGCGTATCAATCAATATTTGATATTTCGATCACAGTTTTTTAATCTCCCGCCGATCGATCGATAGCGATCCTTCGATTAATCGATACTATCGAAAATATCGAATATCGATACCGCTCCTTGGTATTTTGAAGTTTGGATTCATGCAGAAGGTCTCCATATTCGGCTCACACGGCCACTTTCATGTGTCCTGGCACGAGTCGCAAGCCGAGAAACGAGATAGAGCGACAACGAACAATACGCGACCTTACCCTTGCGAAAGCAATCTTAACGGGCTTATACTGCGAGGTGCAGTGCGAATTCGGTTAGTCGTGGGAATTCTTAGCGAACGTTCGCGGGCTTGCTGCGGGCTGTTGATGATAACGTAGGCGTGCGACTAGCTAAGCTGTTCCTGGCTGATACAAGCAGTGGGCACGGCGCGGATTCACTCGTGAAGAAGACAGTATGGGCAGGTTAGCGAATTTACACTAATAAAATAGCTGTGTTACGGTCTTAAATTCACGGTAAGTCAGGCAGTTTAACACTTGGATGTTTTTGAAAGGTCCAGCGAATAATGATGCACTCAGGGCAATGAGCGATATATACTGCCTAAGCTTGCGGCGTTTCAGGCTTATGAGACGATTCGGGTGCTTGTAGTCTGTTTGCATTCCATCGCTGCGTGACTGTTGATGTCAAGGATTGTAGGTGGTGACCGGCGTTTGAGATGACCATGTTTGCGGGCTGACCGGCTCTAGTGCGGTCTGGCTGCCCGACGTTTTGTCTGCCGGTGACTGAATCGCTGCATGTTTATGGTTGATGCTGGTATGGCGAGCGTCGTTGTTGCTGGCGTGACCGAATCGTTGTAGTAGTTGTTGGACCGCCTCGCGGTGACGATTGCGTTGCAGAGTGTGTGATGCGATTGTGACTGACGTGTCGGTCGTGATGACTTACTGCTTGGCATCAACGGTGACAGGTTGCGACCTGGCGCGTTGCTGCTGATTGTGGTGGCCGGCGTGCTGGCGTGATCGTTGATGGCCAGAGCGACGACTGCCGTATGATACATTAGCGTGATAGCTGGAGATGAAGTGTTTTGTCAAGAAAGAAAACTAGCTTGAACATGAGTTTTGATGTAGTAATTCCACTTTGGGCTGCGTCGCGCGTACAGTCGTGCAGAGTGACGTAATATGACGTGATAGGGCGATGGCGTAAATGCTGAGCGGGATGTCGCGGGGCGTTGTAGTGTAACTGGCCCTGAAAGTTGGTGGTAGATACGCGTGAGCGTAGCTGACGATGAAATATGGTTTGCGCTGGTGCAAGAGTGCGCGATGTATATAAATCGCGGGCGAAAGGTTGCGAAGTGTTGCAGTGTAACTGGGCATGAAAGTTGGAGGTGGATACGCGTGAGCGTAGCTGATGGTGAAATACGGTCTGCGCTGGTGCGGGAGTGTGCGTTGCACAAATCATAAAGTGCGGGCGAAAGGTTGCGAGGCGTTGCAGTGTAACTGGGCATGAAAGTTGGTGGTAGATACGCGTGAGCGTAGCTGATGGTGGAATATGGTGTGCGCTGGTGCTCGAGTGTGCGTTGCACATAAAGGGCGGGCGAA
>LGRX02001926.1:0-37546 GCA_001247695.2 Cymbomonas tetramitiformis
GAAATCAATTCCGGTTTATTTTTCTTTTTGTCATTATCATTTTCATATTTTTCAATTAAATCTTGTAATGTTTCCCTTTTATCTTTTTTGGTAAAATCATCATTAATTTTTTCTTTTTCAAATTTTGTTATTTTATTCCATTGTTCTTGAGTCAATTGTCTAGAACTTGATGCCTTAAAATTTCCGGCCCTATAATTCTTTATCTTTTTCAAATTAGTTTTCTTTGATTGTGTCATAGGTGCTTTGCCTTTATCTTTTTCATCTTTATTCTTTTTAGGTGACATATTATTATAGAATATTTTTATTATACTTATAATGTAACGTAATCTTTAAGTGGTATTTGTTACGTTTAATTTTTCAATAAATTTATTTTGAATATCAAGAAGTTTGTCAAAGTTTCAGGAAACTCTTTTATCTTATTAGAAAATATATGTATTATTTCAATTCTGTCTATATTATGTTTTTTTAAAGTATTTAAAGATACATTTTTATTTTCGACAATTCTTTGAATAGTCATTTGTTTTTGTAACTTCAATTTATGATTTTCGTAATATTTATTTTTATCTCTTCTATTTGTGTCTAGAGGTTTTTTATAATACACTTTTCCATTCTTTGATGTAACTTTAGTATACTTTAGAAATGATTCACTAATGTTTTCCATTAATATAAAGTATAACCTATTTTTTAAATTGTTTTGAAACTCACAAAAAAATAAAAGTAAAAACATGTATGAAATATATAATAATGATTGTTTTACAATTTTGCCAACAATTAAAAGTAATTCAGCAGATTTATTTATATGTGACTTGCCATATAATCAAACAAATTGTTCGTGGGATAAAGATGTTATTGATTTGAATCAATTATGGTCACAATCGAAAAGAATAGGAAAAAAGAAATGTGCTTTTATATTTACCGCAACTACAAAATATGGACATAATATTACTGAAAGTAATGAAAAATGGTTTAGATACGATTTAGTCTATGAAAAAACTATGTCCTTAGGATTTTACCACGCAAATCAAATGCCACTAAGATCACACGAAATGATATATGTATTTTATAAACGCTTGCCAACTTATAATCCAATAAAAATTGAAGGTAATAAACCGTATATTAGACAAGGGCAAGGACCTAGAACAGAAATATATACTCATTACACGGATAGAACACCTACTATATGTTTGGATGGTAAAAGATTTCCTAGAAGTGTAATAAAGTTTTCTAATGGAAATTATAAAAGCAAACATCCTTGTGCAAAACCATATAATTTATTTGAATGGTTAATAAAAACATATTCTAATGAAAATAATCTAGTCATTGATCCTTGTTGTGGTATTGGCACTTCAGGAATTGTATCAAAAAATTTGAATAGGAATTATATAGGAATTGAAATAAATAAAAAATATTTTGATATAGCATTTAAAAATTCTTTTTAAAATATGAATATGTTTTTTTAGAAAAGGATTAAAAATTATTTAAAAAAACAATATAAAATACATTAAAATATATACTTATATAACATTTGAAAAACTCTTTAGAAATTTTATGAATGTTTAGAAAATTAATTATAAAAAACAATAAAATAAAATTACGAAAATATATTTGATTATAACATTGAAAACTCTTTTAAAAATTTTAGAATTGTTTTTACGAAAGATTAGATATTTTCAGAAAAATCAAAAAATGAAAATGAGTAAAAATATGTTTGATTATAACATTAAAACTCTTTATAAATTTTATAATTGTTTTTAGAAAAGATTAAATATTTTTAGAAAATCGATAAATAATGATATAAAAATAAAAATAATAAAAATATTGGAATATAACATTTGAAATTTTTTTAAAAATTTAATTGTTTTTAAAAAGATTAGAAATTATTTATAGGAATCATTAAATAGAAATTATACATGAATTAACAAAATAAAAATATATTTGAATATTACATTTAAAAACTCTTTTTAAAAATTTATAATTGTTTTTAGAAAAGATTAGAAATTATCAGAAAATTATTTTCTTATATATTGTAATTTGGGATTCAAAAAAGGTGAAAAAAATTACGGACGAAGCCTGGGTTGTGATAAACCCCTACCCCCCCTAGGTTTAAACCTGGGTTTAAACCTAAAATGACCCCCTCGGGTTTAAACCGGTTTGTGGTTTCACACTGTTAAGCCTAGTTTCGCAATGTTAAGTCTAGTTTCACATTGTTAAGCATATCAAAGGGTACATGTTGTCTTTTCATTGTTAAGCATACAACAGGGGTAGACGCCATATTGAAATTCAGTCTGGCGCTCTGGCAGCCGTGCGAGTAGCCGTTTGGTAATCGTACGGCGTGCTCTCTATCTCGTGTCTCGTCTCCTATTCCATACAACGATACAAGTGACAACAGATTCTGTGCACGCGATCAAACGATTGTACCAACGGAGTGTAATCCGTAGGATTTATTTATCGGCCAGGTAGCATCGTCGCGTCGCTAGGTCACGTATGGCGCGTACACGCCGTATATGGCAACGGCTTGCAATGGGGGGGAATTCCGGGGGTTTAAACCTGGGTTTAAACCTGAAATGACCCCCTCGGGTTTAAACCGGTTAACGGTTTATGCACAACCTAGGACGAAGCTACTTTAGAGAGACTAAAAATAACTAGACAAAAAGCTATGGACACCAGAAAAAAGAATGCTGATGCCAAAAAAGATATTAAACTTGCAAAAGAATTAGAAAATAAAAAAGAATTACAAGGTGCTCAAGAAAATAATTAACAAACAATTAAACCTGAAATTATTAATAAATCTATTGAAAAAGAAATTCCTCAAATAAAAGAGTCTTTTAAAAAACCAAAGAAGAAAAAAGAAGTTATTTTTGTTGAAAGTGATTCTAGTGAATCTAGTGATAGTGAACCTGAAGTTATAATAAAAAGATCTAAAAAATCAAAAATCAAAAAGGAAAAACAAATGAAATTAAAAATCAACAGCCTCCAACGTATAATGATGTTTTAGATAACGATAAACAATTTCATAAAACATACAAATCTTTATTTCCAGAATTTTAATATTTATTACAAGGAAACTTTTGAATTTATTGATGTCTTTTCATTAAATAAATGACAAAAAATATGGAATTCAATTACCGAAAAATTCAGCATTTACTATAAACACAGAACCTGATTTTATTCAATTACACGGAATTATTTTGGCCGTGGCAAAACGTGGTGTGGGTAAAACCACAGCTTTATCTAATTTATTAAGATTGATGAAAAATGATAATGCTCTAGATAGATTAATTTTGGTGTCTCCAACATATCATAACAATAAACATTATTTCAAAGAACTTCCATTAGATGACGATAATGATGTTTTAGAGCCAACAAAAGATGTTCCCCAAAAGATTGAAAATATATTGAATGAGGAAGCCACCGACTATGAAGAATATCACGAAAAAATGAAAAGAAAATATAAGAAATTAATGTCGTTGTTGAAAAGAAAAGATATTGATATATATGATATTCCATCTGAATTATTATTAGAATTTTCAGATTCTGATTTTGAACCTCCACAACATAAATATAATGGTAAAAAGCCTATGGTTGTGGTATTTTTTGATGATGTACAAGGCTCCGACGTTATGAAACCTTCTTCCAAATTAAGTAACTTAGTTATTAAACATAGACATATGGGAAAATTAAAAGATGGTGCATTAGGGACAACTCTTTTGTTTGCTACACAATCATACACATCTAATAGCGGTGGCCTATTGAAAGCTATTCGTGGAAATTTAACACATATGTTGGTATTTCGCAACAAAAATATGAAAGAAATTGATTGTATTTCCGAAGAATGTGCGGGTGAAATATCAAAAGAAGTATTTGATGATGTATATAAAAAATCAATTCAAAACCCACACGACTTTTTATTTATTGATCTACATAAGAAACAAAATCATCCATCAGCATTTCGTAGGAATTTCAATGAGTTTATTGTCCCTACAATGTAAATCTTGAATTAATTCTTTCAATAATTGTGGTGGTATTACATAAGCATCATTTACACCTATATTATCTTTGGAATTCGATGATTGTGTACGTTGGGCGGTATATAAATGCTTACCGTACTTCTGTTTACTATCACAAGGCGTTAATTTATTACATATTTTCAAATTTCGTTCATATTTGTCCAAATATTAGTCATTTTTCTATATGGAAAACCATATCTACAATAACGACAAGTGTGCTTATACATACATAATGGAATCATAAAATTTTGGTGTTGTAATAGTCCACCGTCGGCCGGGTTTTCAAGAAACCAATAAACGGGTTTGAAATAATTTATGATTTCAATCGTCCTTTTTACTATGTTGTCGGCCAAAATGAGATTTCGTGGTTTGCGCCGGTGTGCTTCAGAATATTCGGTACACGGCGGACTAGCCCATATTATATCAAATTCATTTGGTAAATACGTTTCTTTATAATTCCATTGAAGAATATCACCGAGTATTGTAGGATCGTATTTGTAAAGAATATCTAAAGTCGTAATTTCACAATGTGCGTACATTTTTTGTATTTCTTTGGAAAATGATTTTGTACCGCAAAAGAGCTCTAATATTTTCATCCTTATTTTAACCCCTAAGCTGCTAGTAGTATGATGTAGCGTTTAGCGACAAAATTTCCCCCCACCACAAAAACCCTAGGGCGCTGCGCCCTAGGGTTGGGGAAAAAAAATCTTATCGCCAAACCCTACAACATCCTACTACCATCCAAACCCTAGGACGTGTCAATTCCGGTGAGCTTCCGGTGAATTTATCCGGTCCGGTGAGCTTCCGTGAGCTTCCGGTGAATTTATCCGGTCCGGTGAGCTTCCCGTGAGCTTCCGGTGAATTTATCCGGTACGGTGAGAGTTTCCGGTGGAATAAATATAAATATGATAAATTAGAAAAAAATATTATAATTGCAACAATAAAATAAAACTAGTAATAATATATTTGATTTTAACTTTAATTCCTATAGTTTTTTTTTAATTATCTATTTCGCCTATTTTGTTGTCTATCCGCAGGATGAGGTGCTCTTAAAATCCTCCCGAAACGTCGTAATTGACCAATAGCCTTACATTGTACTTTATTCCAAACGGACGACCTAAGGGGGCTGGGTCTTTGTACCCACAATAAATTCTATTATTTCGTCTTCGTTGCGGTTGTGGTTGATTTGCTCTCACCATAATAATATAATATAATATAATATAATATAATAAATTTATTTGAAAAAACATAAACTAACTTAAAAAATAAATATTATAACTTAATTTAATAAAATGATTTCGGTAGTTAAATATAATAATTTTGATATTGAAAAATTGAGTATTGAAAATGTTGATTTTACAAAAATAAAAAGTAAATCTAAACCATATAAGTTTATAAGTATTCAATATGATCAAAAGCCGTTATACTTAGAAACACCGAAAATGCATTGTCCATTTGGAGTTAACAACTTTGAAGGTAGTGACCGGTATAATATTTCGTTTGATTTAGTTGAAGATATGGAAAATATTAGATTAGCTATAGAGGATAAAATTGTCAATCAGATTTATGAAAATCAAATAAAATATTTTTCAAAAAATGCTTTTAAACTTTCAAAATTGAAAGAACTTTTTAATAGCTCGATCAAAGTAAATCAAAATAAGAATTATTCAAATTTATTTAAATGTCAAATAGATAATGCTGATAGTGATTTATATGATAGAAACACCGGAGAGGATTTGGAAATTACAAAAGAGAACACAATGAATACAAAAATATAATCTATTATTAGAATTCCTGGATTTTATATAATGAATAAAATGTATGGTATTTCATATAAAATTGTTCAAATGCTTTTAGATAAAAATAATATTACAAATGAAAAAATATTTTTATTCACTGATGATATATAATAAAGAAATAAATGAGTAAATCGATTACGGAGAAACAAATACAAGATTTCTATTTAGACCCTGAAATTGGATATTCGAGTGTAAGTTCATTCACCGCAAAATTAAAATCAAAGGGATACAAAGTTACACAAAAACAAGTTAAGGAAGCGGTTGGAGCAACTGAAATAAATCAATCATTTTCTCAAAAAAATAAAATAAATAGAAAAGAATTATTTCCTATTTATGGTAAAAATCCAGATAAAAATTATATTCAAGCTGATTTGGCTTTTATCCCAAAATTAAAAAAATAAAATAAAGGTTATGCAGTTATGCTAACGGGGATAAATATAAATACAAGAAAAGGATATGCCTATGGATTAAAATCAAAAACGGTAAAAGATAAGAATAATAAGAATATAGAGGCAGCCGAAGGGGTGATTCCCGCAATGAGAAAATTCTTAAAGGATTCGAAAATGAATGTATTAACAACGGACAACGGGAGCGAATTCACAAATAGAATAATGAAAAAAACTTTTAAAAGATAAAAATATAGAACATTTTACAAATGAAACCGAAGACCATACAACTATGGGAATGATAGAGAGATTTAATAGAACAATAAAATATAAATTAGAATTTCATTATAAAAGTAAAAATACTGTAAATTGGATTAATCAATTAGATACTATTGTAAAGAATTATAATGAAACGCAAAACTGTAGCAAATATAGATAAAGCTGCGCCGAATGATATGAATGAAGATAGAATTTTAAGAAATATTTTATCAAAAAGAAATATATTAACGAAACTACTTTCCAAAATTGATATCAAGCCGGGAGATAAAGTTAGAATTAAAATCAAAACTAAAACTTTTAATAAAGAAACTCAACGATGGTCAACTAAAATTTATAAAGTTAAAAAAAATGGAAGGCTTGTCTTATGTAAAGTCACCGATAACCTTGCCATAGAGTCACCGATCACCTTAGGTTCCGTAACGGTATCGGTAATCGGTGAGGTCAGCGAATGCCCAGAACATGCTATGCTTATGTGGCGTGGGCCACCTGTCAAGCCGGAGCCACCTGTCCTCCCCGCTGCCCCCACCTCCCCGTTGCTTGTTGAGGAGGGAGTTGGATGCATTGAGTGTGCCATGAGTTCGCCAGCAATGCTTTGGTGCGTGTCTTCTGACCTCCCCGCTGCCCCCACACCCCCCTGGTTAGGGCGCGGAGTCCAGGCGAGATTCTCACCCGGCTGCTGGCGCTTTCGCCAGTTGGCCACATCAGAGCGGGAGGGAAATTGGCGAAGTCCTGGTTTCTGCTCATTCGCCTCATTCTGCATGTCCTGCTCACATGCTGCAATTTTGACCTCGGTCATTTCGCGCACGGCGATCGGGTCGCGAGGTGGTCGGCCAGCCGGTAGAGGTTGTCCCACAGAGGCTGCTCCCGCGGACTCAGCCTGAAGCGCGTTCTCGCTGAATGGCGTGGGCAGCTGGCCGTGCGGGGAGGTCATCACCGTAGCTCCAGACCAAGTGTGTGGAGTCCTGTAGGAGTTCAAAGGACTTCGCGGTCTTGGAGCTGGAGGACTCATGTCGCGCGTCCGTGGTGGGCTCCTGCAGCGCGGCGGTGGCGGGGTCCGGTCTCGAGTCCGAGGCGGGCTTCGCTGGCGCGGAGCTGGAGGGCTCAGGTCGCGGCTTCCTGGCAATCGCAGGATGCCAGGGGAAGGAGAGGTCAAGTTGACATACCGCTGGGGAGTCGCCCTCATGTTTCGCCCTGCACCAGGGGTGTCAACAGTCAGCACCCTTGGTGACGCCGCTCTTGCATGACGCAGGGGCGGATTAGGGCGCGGTTTAGGTACCGTTACAGCCTCCTCCAGGGAAGGTGTCACACAAGCGGTTCCAGAGTCCAGAGCCAGAGGAGTCACGCTGTTAAACTCAGGAGCATCAGCTGACAGGGTCGACTTCTTCTTGGGTATCTGGAAGCTTGGCGCACCTGCTGCTGTCGCAGCCTGTGGCGGCTGACCCGGAGAGGGCGCCTTGTAGGTGCCCTTCGCCCCCTTGCCAGTGGTTCCAGTGGCTGCAGCACCTCTCGTGCTGCGCTGGCTGGCCTGTCGTCCCCTTGTACGCCTGGGAGTCGACGTAGGCGACGTTGGAGGTGAGCGTCCCGTGTTGGCGTTTTGCATCATGTTGAAATTAAGAGTGGAAAAGTGTAAATCTGACCGTTGGGGAAGTCAAATCTGTCCAATTTGGGCAAATTCCCCCAGAACACTCAGAAAAACATTTCATCGTAGCAGTGGAAGTCGTGGTGAACAAAGAAATATGCTTTCCAGAGTGCAATGCAGTTTTTGGTGGCCAAATTTCAAAAATTGAGTGTTGATCGGCAGTTTGGCTAATTTCTTGGCGGCCATCCCGGAGCAATCCAGACTAATTGGCCAGGTCCCAGTATTGGAGACTATTTTTTTCCTTCAAAGAATATAAAAAAAATAGAAAACTATCCTTCTGGGCTCCCGTTTCCTTCTATGTAGTCTGATGGGCTCAAATTTGTCTAATTTTGCTCTGCCGTGCCGGTTGGCCATCCCAATTTAAAATGTAGCGATCTATGAGGACCCAGGTCTCGGGGCCAGGTTCCAAACGACAAAAAACTATCAAGAAACGTCTGGAATTTTTGTGTCTACGTTAAAACTGTCTCCGAGGTCCTCTTTTCTCAATCTGACCACTGGTCCACTTTTCACTCTCCGTTCGGGTCAATCTGGCTGTTAATCCCGGTAGATTTGAGTTGCTGGCGGCTTCTTTTCCCACTTTCTGACCATTTTGCAGCATAACAGTTTTGGAAAATCGCCTGTTTGCATGCAGGGTGAAAGTCAGGGGGCAAAAAGGGCGCAGAGCAATACCACTTCCAAGTGAAGACTTCTTGAGCACGTGACTGTATCCGAGCCGGAGCTCAAGGGTCAGTCAGAGGTAAATCTGCTTCAATCTTGGGGCACAGGTCCGTAGTCGGCAATTTTGCAGTGTACAAAATTGCAATGTTCTAGATAAACAGTTGAACAAGGCTACAATTCAAGCAATTGCAATATCTTTATGGCAGGAAAGATTGACCAGTAAATTAACAGGTTGAGCAACAGCTCCTCCAAATAGTTACTTCAAGTTAGAACAGCCTCCAAATGGGCAATATTCATGTCTTATACTTTCAAGGCGCGCAATTCATATCTCTAATCGATCTGTCCCATGTCGGCTGGCATATCATCATCTGCCAGCTATACAAATCCTAATCAGAGAATCTGCATTTGGACAATCCTAATCAAGACAGTTGATTTCATTGTCCCTTGCTGATCTTTGCCTTCTTCCTACGAGGAGCCACGTCCAGCACTTCTTCTTCATCACTGTCACTGCTCATGGTGCATTTCAATTGAGTGATATACTCATGTGTCCAACATCTCGGATATTTCCTAGATTGCCTCTTCGTCTCTTCAGACACCCCAGCCTTATTCTCAACCATTGAAGTCAATCCAGTATCCGACCCATATGGTTTCTTTGGTGGTACATGAACAGTTTCCACCACAGAGGCTGGGGCATCCTCAGATATGGCCTCAGACTTCTGCTCGGTAATAGGCTGATCATCGGGCTGAACAGGTGAGGTCGGGGAGGTGCCCTTTGGTACCCAGTGAAGTTCACCCTTCTCATCCATGATCAATTGCAGTCCCAGTCTCTTCAACCTTCGAGCTTCAGCTTGTTCTTCAGCATCGTCAGCTACCAAGTCATCGAACTCGCTGACGTCATCCTCGGTGTCATCATATTCAGGCGAAGTTGGCTCCCATTTCGGACTGGCAGTGTCCATGTCATATATGACACCCGCGTCATCTTTGTCATCCGAACCTGGTAGTTTCTCCTTACTGTTAGTGACACCTGCGTCATCATTGTCATCAGAATCTGGTAACTTCTCCTTACTCCAGGACACAGCGCCTGTATCCGAATCTTCACTGTTCGTAGGCGCTGAGTGTATAGGCTTACGCCCCTTGTAGGGAATTCCACGATATTCGTCATCGTCAATCACAATCGTCGGATTCCAGTACGCGATCCCAACGCGGCTGATCGGTAATGAGAATGGCGCTACCGGCGCCTTCAACTGAGTGGCGTCTTCTAGAAACCAGCCGCCGCCCCTATTACGCTCCCAGCGGCGTAGCGCACCAGAAGGGTGTACGATAATATGCTGCCAGCTATAATCAAGTCCAGGCTTTCGCTCCCCATAGTACGAAGTCAATGGCTCGGGAGTCCCCTTCCGAGCCCATTGCCATCTCACTGCCCCAGTATGCATAAATACAATATGCCAATCGAATGTCTTGGCCGGGCTATTGTTCCCTGGCACACAATGTAATATTCTTGAATGGAACTATCAAAACATATGTGTTCCTAAAACATTTGATATCATATGGGCAAGTCCACCGTGTACGGAGTATTCTAAAGCACACCGACGCAAACCGAGAAATTTAGTATTGGCGGACGCTATTGTAAAACGCACCATTGAAATTATTGATTTTTTTCAACCGACATATTGGTATATTGAAAACCCGGCTGACGGTGGATTGTTGCAACATAGAGAATTTATGAAACCTTTAGAAATATACAAACACACATGTTGTTATTGTAAATATGGATTTCAATATAGAAAAATGACAAACATATGGACAAACAAAGAACATCTAAATCTAGAAGTATGTAACAAATATACTCCGTGTGATATCAAACAACAATATAGCAAACACATGTATACCGCTCAACGCACACAATCATCAAATTCCAAAGACAATATAGGAATACGTAATGCATATGTCATTCCACAATTGTTAATAATAGATTTAATCAAAGATTTGAATATCAAAAGAAAAAATTGAAAATTGTTTTTGGAGAATAGTTTCTTTAAAAAAAATAATAAACAAACTATACATATATCTTTAATGAAGATTGTAAAAGTGAAAGATATGAACATCGATGTGCCAAATGGAAGTGCTTTCAATATCAAAACCGGACCGAACATGTTAAAAGCTCATCAAAATTCAATTTTCATAGGCAAAAGAGGAAGCGGGAAATCAGTTGCGGTGACTAACTATCTTAAAATGTTGAAAAAAGAAGGGTCATTACATCGAATATTTGTAATAAGTCCTACATTTAATTCAAACAAAAAATTAATGAAATCATTAGATATCGACTCCGAAGATGTGTACGAACCCGACGATGGTGCAAATGTTATCAATGATATTATTCAAAAAGCCGAAGAAGAAAGAGATACATATTTGAAATATCATGAAGACTTGAAAAAATGGAATTTGTTGATGGAAAAATTAAATAATAGAAATATCTTTATCGATGATATCGACCCAGAATTATTGTTAGAATTTTTGACATCAGACGGTTTCGAAAAACCCGTCCATAAATATAATGGTGAACGACCTATATTGGCTGTTTTTGTCGATGATTGTCAATCAACGAATTTGTTTCGAACTCCTAAATTTCTGAATTTTATCACAAGACATCGACATATAGCTGATTTTGAAACCGGTGGGGCGTTAGGCGTATCATGCTTTATTTGCATTCAGAATTTCAAATCTCAGTTTGGAGGCTGTCCAAGAGCGGTGAAGAATAATGCAACTTCTTTAGGAGTATTTAAAATGAAAGACAAGAAAGAATTACAAGAAATATTCGAATCATGTTCCGGAGAAATCGATGAAAAGACTTTCTATGAAGTATATGCACATGCTATCAATGAACCACATTCATTTCTATTAATCGATTTACATAAGAAAGACAATCATCCATCGATGTTTCGAAAACGATATTCTGAATTCATAATTCCTGAAAAAATAAATCATAACTTATGAAGAAAACATCTTGTGAACGGTGTATAGCTATTTCAAAAAGTAGTGGAAATCAATGTAGAAACATGACTTGTAAATATAGTCCTTATTGTTATGTTCATAGAGTAGTAGATATAAAGGAAAGTAGTATTCCAAATTCAGGTCTTGGAGTATATGCCAAAGAAGACTTGAAAAAAGATAAGTTAGTTGGTCGGTACACCGTCGGCACGCAACGATTGACAATGAATGAATTACCTCCATTGAATCGAAGAACACATATTTGGAAAAAGAATAATAATCTGTTTTATGATGCATCGAAAACAAATTCAGTTGCCGGTAAGTTCAATGATTGTACCCCTCAAAGTGCCAAAAGAATCAAATGCAAAAATTATGCTAAAATAAATTCCGTAGGAAATGTTCGATTAACATCAAATGTAAAAAAGAATCAAGAGATATTTGTTTCTTATGGGAAAGACTATTGGAAAGATAAATGATACAAATATTCTTTTAAAATTCTGGAAATAATGATTTGAATGTTTTATGAAAATGAGGGTCTGAATTCAAAACGTCATGATAAGTCGGAGGGACCGCGTTTGGTTTTTGTTCCGTTTTTGAAACTTTGTCTTTCTTTTTTGATTTTTTGATAATCACTTGAGGTTGATGTTCATCGTCACTTGAACTACCCGAAGTTTCACTATCAGATTCCACAACAATCACAGGTTTCTTTTTTGATTTTTTAACATATTTCTTGTCGATGATTTCGGGTTCTGATTTTTTTCGAATTTTTCAGTAATTTCAGGTTCTTTTATCGATGATTTTATTTTATTTTGAGCAGCCTCCAACACTTTTTTGTTTTCTAATTCTTTAGCAAGTTTGATATCCTTTTTGGCTTCAGAATTCTTTCTTCTTGTTTCCATAGCTTTTAATCGAGCAACTTTTAATCGTTCTAGAGTAGCCTCATCAGAAATTTTTTCACCTTTCTTGAAACCCATATTAGAATACACAAGAAAATAATTTTCTAATCATTACTTATCATTTCTATTGATTTTTAATGACTTTGATTTAAATTCTAACTTTGACTCTAACTCTAACTAGAAAATAAAATCAGTTTAATGTATAATGTTTGAAATAAATACGTGTGATGTCTTTCAATTTGGGACAATTATCGTTGCTTTGATTCATGCTATAGGGTATAATATGAGACGGTCTCGGTGTAAACAATTAGATTGTCTTTGTATAAAGTGCGAAAGAGATATCATGAATTCAAAAGAATTAAGTATTGATAAAAATGTGTTTGAATCTGCTTAAAGATTATAAGTTCTATATTATAACAATGAGTGAAATTGATACACATTCTCCTAAGTATATGAAGGTTACTTCTAAGAATGGTAAGGTGTATTATAAAAAGCCTTTAGATATGAATAGAAGAGACAAAGGGAAATATCATGAAGCCAACAAACCATTGTTACAAAAGAATCTAACCTTAGACCGAATTTTGTTAAATAAAAATGTCGGTGTTTCAACGATGGAAAAGCATGGTATTGATAAAGTAAAAATTGTTGAAATATTCTCCAATAAAATCAAAGAAAATCCTGAAGACTTTGAAAAATATATGGAAATTCAAAACAAATTTTTGGAAAGATTAAATGTAACAAAAACCACCTAAAGAATACGTTACAATTTAGTAATAAGAAATATATTGTATAATAATAATGCCACCGAAAAAGTCTAATGATAAAGACAAAAAAGATGATAAAGGCAAAGCTCCATTGACCAAAGCAACGAAAACCAATCTCAAGAAAGTCAAAAACCATAGGGCCGGAAATTTGAAAGCATCAAGTTCAAGACAATTAACAAAGGAACAATGGAGTAAAATTAATCAAATTGAAAAAAAAGAAAATAGACAAAGAATTTACCAAAGAAAATAAACAACAAAAATTACAATCAGAAATAAAGAAATTTGAAAAAGAAAATGAGGACTTAATAGTCCTTAATGAGTTGCTTTCTAGACAAGAATATGAAGAACAATTTACGGATAAAGACGTTACAAAAGATTTTGTCGATAAAGGTGGAAATTCCGGAGTATCTATGAAAATCAAGTTTAATAGATTTCTTAGTAAACCTTTGAATTATTGGATGAATTTGATTAATAAAAAAATTGACCAAGCTTCGGAAGATGTAAAACATTTTCAGTTTGGTGTAAACTTTCAAGATGGTTCTTCGGAATTTTTAAGTGCAAAAAATGAAATCGAATTTTACAAAAAATTAGAAGGAATGATTCAGTCCGGAGATGATAGAGGGGCTGTGAATTTCATCACAATTTCTTTATTAAATTTCAAAAAAAATTAATGGAAAAGGTCAACCATTGTCGGTGCCAAAATCTGTGGAGGAATTGAAACAAAAGAAAAGTTGCATTACAATTAAGGATGAACAATGTTTTGCTAAATCTTGCATTATTATGCATTACAAAGATAAAAAAGACAATGAAGAAATAACTTACAAAATTTACAATAATGTGTGCAACAATATTAAAAATCGTTTAACAAGAGAAGCAATAATTTTAATGAAAGAATTAGAATTTAATGCTGAAGACGGTATAGGTTTTGATGACATTCATATATTTGAAGAAAAATTCGAAAAAAAATATTACAATTCATGGAATGACTGATTTGGGTTGTACAATAATGTATCCGCCAAGTAAAGAAGGTTTGCCCGACAGACCGGAATGGAATTTTGTTTATTATCATTTAAATTCAAGTATTGGACACTACGAACCAATAACGAAAATCGAAGCTTTTTATGGAATAGCCGACCGACCAAGGTGTTTTAAATGTAAAAGTAAATTGTGCGATTTTTCAAAAAAAGGAACCAAACCATTTATTGATTGGAAGAAAGCCATACACTGTGAAGATTGTAATATAAAATTTCCAAATCAGAAATGTTATGATTTACACAAAAAAGGGACAGCTTGTCAACATTTCCATAGGTGCAAAGGTGAGTGTAAAAAGGTTTACGATATAAGAAAAGAACAAGAACACATTTGTGGACATGAATTTTGTCCAAATTGTAAATTATATTGTGACATGAGAGAGCATCAATGTTACATTACACCAAAGAAACCAGAAGATGTTGTTGATGAAAGTAAAATAGGATTTTTTGATTTTGAAGCATACAATGAAACAAAGCACGAAGTGAATCTGAGTGTGACACAATATTCGAATGGAGAGGAATTTATTCACAACAATATTGAAGAAGCTTGCAAATTTTTATTTGCTAATAAACATAAAGGATTCACTTTTATAGCTCATAATGGAAGTAAGTACGATTATGTGCTTATTATTGAATACATAATGACAACAATGGATGAAATTCCTGAAACGGTACAAAATGGTGGGAAAATAATGTATCTAAAATATCAAAACGTGACATTAATGGACAGCTATTTACATTTAACAAATCCATTGAGTAAATTCTCAAAAATATTCGATTTAAAAGGTGAGAAGAAAGGTTATTTTCCTCACAAGTTTAATACCCCTGAAAATAAAAAATATGAGGGTTTAATACCGGACAAAATGTACTATGGATACAATCAAATGAAAGGTGATGCACGAGCGAAATTTTTGGATTGGTATTCGCAAATGAAAAACAATAAATATCATTTTGTGATGGAAAAAGAAATATTAGATTATTGTCAAAGTGATGTAAGAATTTTACGATTAGGATGGATGGAATATAGAAAGAAAATTTTAGAAATTACAAATGAAGAAATTGACCCCACAGCCTATTTAACGATTGCATCATTGACACAAACAATTCATAGGTATTTGCATATGCCTGAAAATTCCATAGCTATTTTGAATAGTGTCATCAAAGGAAAACAACAATAAAAAATAGGTGACATTTGGTTGGAATATGTAAAACATACAAATAAAATTGATAACTTAATCAAAGAATATAAAATTCCTCATTTCCATTTTGGAAACAATGAAAGGCACAAATATGTCGATGGTTATGACCCTGAAACAAATACTATATATGAATTTTTTGGAGATTATTGGCATGGAAATCCAAAAACAAATGGTAAGAATATGTTTAGAAAAAATTATGCCACAAATAAAACATTTTATCAACTGTACGATGAGACCAAAAAAAGATTAGAAAAAATTCAAAGTCTCGGATATAAAGTTGTTGCAATGTGGGAAAGTAATTTCAAAGAATTACAAAAAAAATGACCAAAATGTTATCGATTTTGTAAATAGTTATAACACACCTATCGTGTTCAGAGATGCATTATTTGGCGGGAGAACTGACCCTAAAAAGTTATATCACAAATGTGGAGATAATGAAACAATTAGATATGTAGATTTTACAAGTTTGTATCCTTGGGTTTTAAAATGTTGTAAATTTCCTTCAAAACATCCTACAAAAATCTATCAAGAAATTGAATTAAATGGAGTTACTAATATTGAACAATTCTTTGGAGTAATAAAATGCACAATAATTCCACCAAATGATTTGGGAATGGCAGTTTTACCATTGAGGAACTTGGGACATTCTAAAATGGAGAAGTTGACATTTCCTTTGACAAAAATGACTGGAACGTGGTGCACCGAAGAGGTAAAATTAGCTATAAAAAAGGATATAAAATTGAAAAAATTCATCAAGTTGTACACTGGGAAAATACATCATATACTATTTTTGAAAGCTTTATTAATACTTTTTTAAAAATAAAACAAGAGGCAAACGATTATCCTGAGTGGGTACAAAGCGAAAAAGATAAAGATTTGTATATTGAAAAATATTTTGAAAAGGAAGGTATATTATTAGAAAAGGATAAAATATATAAAAATGAAGGATTGAGACCTATTGCTAAATTATTTCTCAACAACTTGTGGGGTAGATATTGTTTGAAACCAAATAAAAGACAAAACAAATTCATGAATAGTGCTGAAGTATATGATATTTTATCAGATTCAAGAAATGACAATGTTCCAATTCAGCCAATAAAAAACAAAAATGGTGATGTTAAATACCAAGTTGGTTTTAATGTATTAGGTGAATATTCTGAAACAAACTGCACCGTTAACGAAGTTATTGGAGTGTTTACAACGGCATATGCAATAATGAAATTATACAATTTGATGGACGATGTAGGATTTGACAATGTACTATATCACGATACCGACTCAGTGGTATACATTGAAAATACAAGTAATAATCATATCTTCAAAGAACAACTTGGTGATTATCTTGGAGAACTGACCGACGAGTTAGAAAATAAGACATGCATTGAATTTGTATCAACAGCACCTAAATCATATTCATTAAAATTTGATAATGGAACAACAATGACTAAGGTAAAAGGATTTCCATTAAATTATGAAAATTCTCAAAGTATCAATCATGAAGAAATCAAAGATATCATTTTATACAATCACGAAAAAATTGTGGAATTAAAATACGATGTTCTTAGAAAACCAAGAAAAATTGATGAAAACAAACATTATGCAGCTCTTGGTATAGAAACAAGAAGCGAAACAAAATCATTTTCATTAAATTATGATAAAGGATATATTCAGTGGGAAACATTTAATATCCTACCCTGGGGACATAAAGATATTCCATTATAATAATGAGTAAGTCAATCACTGAAAAACAAATACAAGACTTTTATTTAGACCCCGAATTTGGATTATCTGCCGTATCACCATTTACGGCCAAATTAAAATCTCTTGGCTATAAAGTCACACAAAAACAAGTCAAGGAAGCTATAGAAAAAACTGAAGTCAATCAAACCTTTTCTCAAAAAAAGAAAATCAATAGAAAAGAGTTATTTCCTATTTACGGCAAAGACCCTAACAAGAATTATGTTCAGGCTGATTTAGCATTTATTCCTGAATTCAAAAAACAAAATAGAGGTTATTCCGTAATATTGACGGCTATTAATATCAATACACGAAAGGCCTATGCATATCCATTAAAATCAAAAACTGTTAAAGATAAAAATAACAAAAACATTGATTCTGCTGAAGGAGTAATTCCTGCTTTTAAAAACTTAATAAAAGATTCAAAAATGAATGTATTGACTACGGACAATGGTGTAGAATTTACAAATAAATCTATGAAAAAATTATTGAAGGACAACAATATTGAGCATTATTTAAATGAAACTGAAGACCATACTACTATGGGTATGGTAGAAAGATTTAATAGAACATTAAAATTGAAATTCAAAAAAATAGAAGAAAGTAAAGACACCGTAAACTGGATTGATTATTTGGATTCTGTTGTCAAAAATTATAATAGTACAAAAAATTCTGCAAATATCGATAAATCAACTCCTGATAATATGAACCTAACAAAGACCATCAGAAATATTTTATTGAAAAGGAATAAATTGACTAAGCTTCTTGAAAAAATAGATATAAAACCGGGTGATAAAGTTAGGATTAAAATTAAAACTAAAACGTTTGATAAAGAATCTCAACGATGGTCGACAAAAATATATAAAGTAAAATCTATGAAAAAATTAAGTTATATCATCGAAGACGGTAAAGAAACTTTGGCACGTCGATATAAACCACGCGAATTATTGGAAATTAAAGGTGTTCGGTTGTGAGGACTGAACCAGTCTCACAAGGGTGCAAGTAACACTTACAGGGAATATGGTACTAGGACCATAGGTTGATATCGGAATGCTTTGTATACTGTCGGATATTTCTTTATACTTAGATGAACTTTCTCTGTTTGAAGTTACAAGACACCAGAGGTCAGTGCCAATGTGTAACTAATTCAAAAACTGACATGAGAGCTTGTTCAGCTCTTTAAGTAGTAACATGTCGACTCGAATTCCCTCAGATCTCATCCGAATTCGACAGTCACATGCTCAGTCACTTCATGTTCACATATCCTCTGACAGGTCTTGTCATTTGGCCCTTGGGCTGTAGCTGCCAGTCATACAGTGATCTCTGCTCTGAATTACTGAATAGTCATAGATCTGATGATGTGGCAAGATCTGGGACTCTCCTGGTTTCCCTCCAGATCTGTGTGGCTGTTTGAATATAAAATGGTTCCCCCCCCATTTCTGGAATGGTTTCCCACCAATTCTCTCAACCTGATCTGCTGTGGTTGCAGATGTTCAAAAAGTCACAAGCTGTCAGTCACCCTTGTCATACCTCGCGGTCATACTGGTGACTGTCACTGGTGCTGTCACTCGTCATTCAGACACGACTGTCTCTCGTCTGACTCGCGATACACCCTAGTACAACTCTCCCCCCCTTTGCGGCGCGCCTACGTCCTCGCTAGGCTGTCCTGCGTGCTCTTATGTACATAGTCAGGGAAGGTTAGCATGCACTTTGCGACAAGATCGGGCTGCTAAGCCCTCGGTTCTCGGGTCCGTGCCCCCCAGTCCTCGGGTCCGGGTCCCCCATACGGTTCTTGGGTCCGTGCCCCCCAGTCCTCGGGTCCGGGTCCCCCTTACGGTTCTTGGGTCCGTGCCCCCCAGTCCTTGGGTCTGGGTCCCCTTCCGCAATCCGGGTTCGCCAAGGCGCTTCACCGTCTCACGCTGCCAACGCTCATCAGGTTTGGCAACCTCAGCACTACCAGATCACGGGTCTTCCGCGGCCATTGCGCCCCGTGGCTGACCAGCCTCGGTATCTTGAGACTCGCACATGTCAGTCCTCGCTGTCAGCGTCGAGATGAGGTTCATTACCGCGAGTGCGCTCTCCTCCTTCATGCGCTCGTTCAGCTTCAGTTCGCAAAACAGGTGGTACAGCAACGCACGAGGTATTGCATATACCGCTTGGGCTGAACCCATACCGCGGGTGTTAGCCGAGGAGATGCCCCCTTGGGACGTGTTCTCGTGCCTTCCTAGCATTGCTCGCGCAGGGCAGGGAGTCGTGTGGGTGCACTGTAACAAAGGTACTGAAGGTGCCGCATTTGTCCATATGTGAGTTGGCTTCATGTACGGTGCGCCATACTTACAATAGGTGGTCAACAGTGGCTCCGGCAGACCTTTCATTACGGCGCGCGTGTGCAATCCTCGCAGCGTGTCGCCAGCTGGGTTCTCTATGAAGAAATACGCAGGATCGTAAAACTCAATGATCTCCCTGGTACGCCGCACGCGCCTGTCCGCCAGCTTCAGATCTGGAGCTCCTAGTGTCTTCGCCTTGCTGTACTCCTTGCAGGGGGGGCTGGCCCAGATGACGTCGAAATGATGCCGCGGGTAGAGCTTGTAGTTCCAGTGAAGGATGTCCTCCGTGCACGTGGCTTGCCACTTGGGTAGGATGTCCACTGTTACCACCTCGCAGTCCCTAAACTGACGTTGGAACTGCTGCTCCACTGAACCGGTACCGCAGAACAACACCAAAATCCTGACTGGGTGCTGCACTCTCGAGAGGTGGGGCTGATAGGCCCGGCTTTGGCTACTGCTGCGGACTGTTGGGGTGGGAGGTCTCATAGCCATCAACTGTGCTCGCTGCTCCTCCTGACCCTTATGAGTCTCCCTTCGCCTCTTCTCTGGAGCCTTCTTCAGCCTTTCCTCCTCAGCCTCGAAGATTCGCAGAGGTTCTTGCCTGCTGCCTCGCCCTTCCAAATCCTCCCGGGTTCGCCACTGGCTGTGACTGTGCGGAAGCCCTTTCCATTTGGTTAGCCACTCCTGCACTGTCCCACCAGCCTTTCCACCTAACCTCCTGAAGCGAGTGCTGATGATGCGTTCCACCTCACGCTCCCTCTGACCCTCTACCAAGACTGGTGGTGGTGCCACTTCCTCCCGCCTACTCACGAAGTGCTTGGCTCCCGAATGAACTGGGGTGAGCCGATCCGCTGTGAACACGTCGTGCACCTTCCAATGCACGGGTAGCTCCAACCTGTACGCTGACGGGGCTCCACGGTCCTGCTCTGGCAGCTCTTGCTGCCTGTCGCTGTACAGACATTCTACTACACGTAAGGGGCCGTGCCTGAGCTTACGCAGCTTTGGCTTCACCCCCCGTTCTCCAGGCAGAGTCAGGTGCTGACCATCCACCCATACTTGATCATTCACCTTAATGTGCTGCAGCCGGTGTCGTGCGTCGAACTGCTCTATCATACGCTGCTGAGCCAGTTGCAAACCTTCTCGTGCCGCCTGCAGCTGCCGCGCGAACTGCTTGGCCAGTTGGTGAGCGGTACCGCTGCTGTGCGACCGCCCTTCCTCCTCTTTGCACCTCCTTCCAGAGCTGCGTTCATGAAGAGGTCCAACTGGGTCGCTGGTGCATGTCCGTACACCAGTTCGAACGGTGAGAACCCTGTCACTGCCGATTTGGAGTCGTTGATGGCGTACTCCACCGGAGCCACCCACAGGTCCCAATCCTCCTGGTTCTCATCAACGTAGCAGCGCAGCATACGCTCCACGGTGTGGTTACTGCGTTCCGCTTGCCCATCGCTCTGAGGGTGGTAGGGAGTGGTGCTAGCTACCTTGACGCCCATCAGTCGCATAAACTCCTGAGTCATGGCGTCGCGAAAGCGGGGGTCTCGGTCACACACTATCTTCATTGGAGCTCCGTGCAATCGCCATACTGCGTCCATGAACAGTCTTACCACTACTTCTGCGGAGCTGTCGTTGTAGGTCATTGGCACCACGTGTACCATTTTGCTCAGCTTGCAGGTGAAGGTAGTGAAGGCGTTTACTCCTCGCTGAGTCATCGGAAGCCCGGTTACGAAATCGATGCTGACAACCTCCCAGAGCCTGCTTGGCACTCGATGCGGTTGCAACAGTCCCATGGGATACCCTTGTCGCGGCTGGGTCTGCTGACACGTCACGCACGTCTTTACCCATTCCGCTATATCTAGGTCCATTCGCGGCCACCAGAAACGTCTTCGGACCCGCTCCAGCGTCTTGTCCCTGCCGGTGTGGCCTGCGGATGGTGCCTCGTGAGCTTCTCTCAACACTAGCTCCCGCAAGGGCGAGTCCGGTGCCAGCACCACCTGGTAGCGCCCTTCAGCCACTCTCCAAATGATGTCGCTTACCAACCGGAAATGCTCTGTGCGATGATGCTGGGTATTTAGCAGCTCCTGCTTCAGGGTCCTGAGATATTCGCTGCGTCTGTGCTCAGCTCTCAGCGCTCGCAAGAACACTCCTGGCTCCACTGTTCCCGACTTGTCTCTGACCTTTGCTGCTGCTCCGGAGAGCGTGACTGCTGGTTGCGCTGTGGGTCTCTCGCGTGGGGCCAGCTTGCTGGATGGCTTCTGCGGCCTGGCTATCACTACTAGCACTGGCCATGGGATTGGCAGTTCCTGCAGAGCCGCGCGGTGACCTCTCTCCTCTCCAGGTGAGGTAAACAGTCTGTTGGGCTCACCATGCTCGTTCACCCTTGGGATGACTTCTACGATCTCCAGGCCAAATTCACGTAGCAACGGTCGCCAACTCGCCTGAGGGAAGTCGGGTAACAAGAACAAGGCGGCTGTGTGGCACGGGTCCTGCTTTGCTTCAGATGCATAGTGTCGCAGAATGTCCTCAATGCTCACGTTGGGGTCTGAAAAGGGGGGATTGCACCAGACGATACGACCCCTCCACTGCTCGTTCAAGCAATCAGTCCAGAATGTGCTCACCTGTCGGTTCTGTCCCATAGCGTCACAGCACGCATCCACCTGGAATGGTCCTCCCAGTGCTCGAGAGTACTTGCTCTGCAGCCTAGCGAACTCCGAGGAGATCAACTTCCAATCCTGCTTGTCCACCAGCGGTTCCCCAGGTCGGATCCTTGGGCTTGCTTGCTGCTGCTCTGCTGCTGTCGCTGGCGGTTGTGCTGCTGGTTGCTGCACTGCTGCTGATGGCTGCTGCTGCTCCGCTACTGGCTTCTGAGCTACTGTTGCAGGCGGTTGTGCTGGGGGTGTCTCTGACAGAACGGCTTCTGCATCCAAGGGAGACGCTGGGTCATCACCTGTTGCTGATTGCTCTGCTGCTGCCGCTCTAGTAGTTACGCCCGCAAGGGCAGAGACTGCCGCCATCGTGGCCACTGTGTCCATGGCGTCGCGCCACAGGTCGGGGGTCTCCGCCCACCACAGTCCATTAAGCTGCGTCAGCTTCCCAGTTACCACAGGAGGGTTCACTGGAGGGTACTCCTCGTCCTCCTCGTCTGCTGAACTGAACCCCGCGTCCAACGGAGAGCTAGGGTCCTCCTTCCCCATCTTCTTCTCCTTTACCGCTGCGTTCACCTCAGCCTTAGCTTTGGTTACTTCTGCTGGGTTCCCCTTAGCTCCCGCTGCTCTTCGGCCCTCCTCCGCGGATACAGGCTGGTCGGTGCTCGGGTCCACATACCCCGCCTCCTTAAGCCCGTCTCGCGCTGTCGTCTGCACGTAGTCCGGTCGGCGAGAGGCCGCGTCCGGCACCACCAGCGTGCGCCCTGGCACGTGCTCCATCGCATGCACGCCCACCTCCACCAGGTCCTCGTACCACCTCGCTTGTCACCTGCTGAGTTCCCGGCCTGGAGCGAAGAGCCACTTCAGCGGCGCATGGTCCCCCATGAGTCGGAACTCCGTGAAGATAAGGTAATGCCTCCACGTTTGAGTCGTGCAGTGGTGAATCGCTGCTAACTCCCGTTCCCCTGCATGGTAGTTTTGTTCCGCTGATGAGAACTGCTTGCTCTCGAAGGCGATCGGCTGCAGGCCCTTCCCCAGGTCCTGCATCAGTACCCCAGCCAGTGCCACCGCACTAGCGTCCGTCTGTACGACGAATGGACTGGTGCCATTGTGAGCTGCCTTCTGATCTGGAAGGATCAACGTAGGGGCTGTGGTCAGCGCGTGCTTCAACCGTTCGAATGCTCGCTCCTGCTCTGGGCCCCACTCCCAGGGCACTAAGCTCTTCGTCAGCTTAGTCAATGGGTGAGCCAGATCGGAGAACCCCTGGATGTACCGGCGGTAGAACCCGGCCAGACCCAGGAACTGTCGCACATGTTTGACAGTTTCCAGCTTGGGCCAATCCCTTACTGCTGCGATCTTGTCCTGCTGGGGTCGGCATCCTTCACGGTCAATTACATGCCCGAGGAACCGTACAGAGCGCTTGAAGCACCGCAGTTTTGATTCCTTCAGCCGGACTTTGTTCTGACGGCAGACCTCCAGCACCTGCTTCAAATGATCGAGGTGTTCAGTTGGATTCTTACTGAAGATCATGATATCGTCCACGAACACCCTTACGAATGGGAGATGTCCTAGGTAGCTCTGCATCATACGCTGCCAGCAAGAAGGACTGTTTGACAACCCCATGGGCATAACCAGCCACTCATAAGCTCCGAACGGCGTGGTCATCACTGTCTTCTCGATAGCGTCCTCCTCCATGGGCACCTGCCAGAATCCCCACAGAGCGTCCGCGGTGGAGAAGATAGTCGCTCCCTGGAGGTCATCAATGAGGGACTGTACGTCAGGGAGAGGGTAACGGTCCTTCACAGTGATCTCGTTGATCTGGCGATAGTCGATCACCAGTCGCAGCTCCTTGGGGTTGGAGGGCTTGGGCACCATCAGGACTGGACTGCCCCAAGGTGAAGACGAGGGACGGATGTATCCCTTTGCCAAGAGCTCGTCCAGTTGCCCACGAAGTTGTCGTTACTCCTCCATGGACAGCTTGTAGCACCTCTTGTGCCGTGCGCCATCACGGTACTCGGGGTCCACGCGCAGCGGCGATTTGTGGTCGCGGTCCACGACGCCCTTGGGAAGCTCCATGCCCACCACGTCCTGGTACCACTGCTTCAGCTTCACCAGCTCGTCCAGGATCCATTGTGGTACCTCTGCGTCCTCCTCATCCTGCTTAGCCTCCTTGGTCTCGCCTTCGTGCTGCTTGACCTTGCCATCCGCGCCGCTGCTCTGCTCTTCACTAGGTGTCGCTGCAGCAGCTGGTGCCTCTTTCCTGAAACAGCTATACCCATCTTTGCTTTGCCCTGCCTCAGCTTCTATAGGTGCTGCCAGTACTGGCTCGCTAACTCTGCGCGATCTCATGTGGTTCACCCCTCTGCTCCTCCGTTGCTCCTGCTGCAGACGCAGAGCCTGCCCTGTTTTCCACAAACAGTATGCCTCCTCTTCCCACTCAGGTTCCAATTCCTCCGCGTGGTGCTGTGCAGCCTGCTCCCTGCGCTCTCGTGGAAGCATCTGGAATGCCTCCCATCTGGCCCTTGTGGGGTAAGGTCCCCAGTCTCGCACAGCGGGTTGCGCTGATGTGGGGCACGTCGCCGGTCGCAGAGCACACACCTGCTCCTGAGCCCAGTCCTCCTGCTCTGTTGCATCTTGTTCAGATTCAGACGAACTGCTGTCGGAGATTAGGGTGGCTATGCTTGCTACTGTGCTGTCGCTGTTGCAGCCTTCTTCGTCAGAGGTAACTTCCCCCCCCCTTTGCCTAGCGTTGTCACCCTCTGCTTCCGATGATGAGGATGAAGATGACTCTGATAGGGCTGCAGAGGCCTCTAAGGGAGAGTTGGGGTCGTCGGTGGCCTCCATTTTAAATGTGCCATCTGGAGCCAGATACATCAGGTACGCCTCCTCGCCGCTATTCTTCAAGGCTCGCAGGTCCTTCCTGGCTTGCTTAGTACTGATAAGCTGTGCCTCTACCAGTCCCATGGCCTGCCCAGACCCTGTAGATGACGACCCTGGATTGCATCCCGCAATGACTACCTTCTGTGACCCATGGCCAAACCGCACACTCCCATACTGTGCGTAGTCAAAGGTGATCCGCCGCTGAGCTCGTAACCAGTCACCCCCCAGCACCACGTCCACTCCCAAGGATAAGGGCATCACTCGCAGAGTTACCTGCTTGGCATAACTTCCCTTCCGCGTCTCCGCCGTGAGCTTGGGTCGAATGCAAGAGTTGGCGTCGTAGACTGTGCCATCTGCAACCTGCACCCGCATTGGTTTCTCATGGACTGATGGTTGAAGCTTGAGCTTCTTCACAGTCTCTAGGGATGTGAAGCTGGAGGAGGCCCCGGTATCGATGAGGACCTTCACTCTCACCTTGCCAATCCACGCCCAAAAGATCATGAGAGTGGGCCCGGACGCATCCATGGCAGCTAGCACATGTTCGTCCAGCCACTCTCCCCAACGCCCCGCCCCCGCGTCCACGCCTATGTCCGGCCTGATGCTGGCCAGTTTGTGCAAACCTGGCTCCACTTCCCGCGGGTTCAGTTCTTCGTCAGAGTTGTCGTCGGGTAGGTGGTAAGTGCCTGCCTCCGCTATCAGGGCAGTCCAGCGGGCAGACCTGGTGATGGAGTCTTCCGGCGCTGGATCATCTGGCCAGGGTGCTGGTCTGGCGGTCGCCGTTTCCCTGCTCGCCTTCACCATCTTCCTCAGGTGCTCTATGCGGCCCTTCACCTGTACCATGGCACTCCTGACTCTGTGCTGATGCACCTCTGCTTCCCGCCGCCTGCTCGTCAGTGTCCTGGCTGCCTCCCACGCTGCTGGTTTGTCACGTTGCACTCGCTGTTGTGCTCGCGACAGCGGCGGCGGCTTGGCACGGTCCAGTCGTCGTCGCAGCGCACGTCCAAAGAGCTGCCGGGGCGCTGCCTCCTCCCTGAACCTCACCCTTCTGGCACCTGATGGCTGCAAGGCGCGCTGGTGCACACCTTTTGTGCACGGGTGTCCCTGACTTCCTTGCCCGAACAAGGGGAACCTGATTTGTACCTCTGTTGGGGTGGATGCCTGCGCTGGTGCCACCTCTGGCTCCATCTCGCTTGGAGCCACCACAGTAACCGGGTGAGTCCGCTTCAACCACCTCACAGCTCGCCTCAGCTTCTCGGTTGCCTTTTGGGCTGGTCCCGGGCCATACCTCATCCGGTGGTCTTCTCTGAAATGGGTGTTCCACCGGTAGGGCTGGCTGTGTCGCCCCCTCACAGACCTCTCCTCCAGAGGCCTGGTCCCGCTCCTGTCGGCCTCAGCAAGGGGCGGAGTACTCCCCCTGCTGGCTCCGGGACCTATGCCTTGCGACCGGGAGAGGAACTGGCCCCCGCGGCCTCTCCCTCGCCAAAATCTGAACCCCTCTCCTGCGCGATGACTGCGAACGTCTCCTCCATAAGTTCCGGGCTTGCGCCAGAGTTCTCCAGGGTCTCGAACGCCTCATCCCAGATGCACTTTACCCATGCAGCTTTCTTCTGCTGGTCGTGCTGCTGCGGGCAGTCCCTCGCCAAGTGCTCCTTAGATTTGCATTTCCTGCAACCAGTGTACGTAGACGATCCAGGCAGCTGCCTGCCCTCCACTTCTGCCGGCGCTGTCGGTAGCGCGTAGCACTGCTCCACGTGCTCATCGAGGCACTCAACCATTTCCTTTTCCATTTCCTGAAAAAGGTATTTCAACACCTGAAAATCAAGTTGAATCTGGACCTTCAAAAAGACCTATTATGAATCCTATGCATTATTCTACAATGTCCCCGTTAGGTAAACGATTATTCATATCGAATATGCAAAATCAACCTTATTCTCCAACGCAAAGCGGACTTGTAAATTTGCTACCTTTGATGGAAGATGACAATAATAATAATGATGTTCAAATTGTAGACATTCAAAGAAAAAACCCAACCAGTCCTAATCGTAATTTTTCACCGGCTAAAACACGCTCTCGAACATCTAATTGATGAAATAAAATATATATTATAATGTATACACATTTATGACTCGTGCTGAATGGAACGAAACATTAAAAAAATGTGCCAAAGAATATCATTCCAAAAAAGGCACGAAACCTCGTAAAAAATATTCCAAAAAGAAAAAGTTAAATAAATCTGCAAATATTCAATCACCACAAGTGACATCACGACCTATTGCAAATTTACCAACAAATAATAACTATCGAGAACCTTCGAGATTTCCTTTTAATTTAATTGTGTGAATTTCTTCGGTTTTTTCAGGGGGACAAAAAACCTCAAAAAAATAAAATCCACTTAAAGAGTGTAACTCGGTAGGATAAACCAAGCAAGATGACTACCATCAACAAAATCTCACAATATGACAAGTGTGAACAAGACCCCACCATTCATAAATTATGTTGTGAAGAGTGTAAACTCATTAAAGATGTTTCGGAATTTTTAGATGAAGATGATTCAATAACCGATATGTGGTGTGATTTGATTTTTGATTATCTTGAATGGCATGATTGTATGTTTTGTCATAAATTAACATGTGAAGATTGTGGTATGTGTGATTGTGATGAGGCCAAAAAGGAATACCGTATACAAATATTGATGGATTTTAAATATTATATGAGTGATGTAAGAAACAAATTAGATAATATGACTATGTCAAAAGTTGGGAAATTGTGTGAACATGTGGACAACAAGTGGAGAATAAGAGAGGCCTTAAATTATGGAAATGCATCACTTGAAGATATCATCAAATATTGTGAAGACATTGAATTTAATAAAGATAAATTATATCATATAATGAAGTTGAATTTGCACTACAATTGTTTATCCGTGGATGATATTCAAGAAGCTTTAGGATGTGCCTTAGTAATTAGAAGCATAGAAGATGATGATGAAGAAAGTGATGATGAATAAATTTAATAAATTCCACTTAAAGATTGTAACTCAATAGGGTAAACAAAGCAAGATGAATACATTAGACTTACATTGTTGGATTGAACGTAAGGATGGTTCTATTTATGACCCAACTCCAATAGTCAATGAAGAATTCATTTTCATGTTTCGTAATATAAAAAACAAGACAAGATATTATGAGACATATGAAGGTGATGACTTAAAAGAAGCTTGCATTGATGTTTGGAACATTATTAAAAAAATGGAAAAAGAAAATAAAGAAAAAGGAATTAGTTTAAGAACCCAAGTTAAAAAGAACAAGTACTCATTACCAAGTTTATGTTTCTTAAATGCTTATTATTGGTTACAAGACCATAAAGGTAAAGGTAGCATGAAAATTGGGAAAATGGGTTGGAAAACAATTGAAGGAAACTTGTGGTGGGAATTTGGATGAATGATTTAAGAACAATTTACATATATCTTATTGAAACATTAATTAATTTACTTTTTATTTACTTTCAATTTTATCTTTATCTTTTTATTGTAGATTTATTTATTTATTTTTTATTGTAGATTTTTTATTTATTTTTTATCGTACTCACATTTAATCACGTAATTTATTCACTATTTATTACGTAATTATTTCTTTAGGGTTTTCTCTTGTATTTATTAATCATTTATTATCGTCTTTAGGGTTTTGGAGGTAGGCTATAATCGGTAGTATACTACTATTTTTAATATCAGTTTTTACATTATTTACAAATTTGTTAATCTTTTCATTTTTCTTTTTATTTATATTTTTTCGTGAAATTTCACGGTATTTTTTGAAAGTTTTAGATTTTCCATTGTATTTGTCTTTGATTTCTGTTTTCAACGATTTTTCATAATCATTTTTTGTAATAAATTCTTTAGATTTTTTCTTCCATTTATTATTTTAAAACTTTCTAAAATATCTTGTAAATCAGCAAAATCTTTTCTAGTTTTTGCATCCTTTATTTCAATGTTTAAAGCTTTCCATTGTCTAGGTGTGAGTTTAATATTTGAGGTGTTAAGTTTGGACATGGGCGAGGCTTTTATAATATATATAGACGATTTTTTTTTAAGCTCAATTGGGTTAGTACATTGCACTAAAAAATCACAATAATTTTGAGTATTGTGTTAGTAATTCACACTGTTTTGGTATGTCGAATGATGATTTTTTTAGAGCTTGAATCATATCATCAATAGTGATATTGTATAATTTGACGGAATTTGCTTTGATGGGCAAACCTCTTTTGATTCGTAAATTTAATATACGTTGTTTTAAAACTTTATCTTTGTTAGTCTTGTAAAGTTTTGCTACATCTAAATTGTTTTTTTCTGCTGATTTTTTGTAATACGTATTTCCAAACTTTGAAATAACTTTCTCCATATATATTGGATATAATATAATAACCAAAAATATTTTTAAATTGTTCAAGTTATATAAAAATGGACATTTTAAACAATTCATGTGATTTTCAAGCATTTGTTTCAGGAATTATTCTTATTATAGGGGCTGTTTTTACGGGAATTAGATATAGTCGTTGTGAAACTATAAATTCACCTTGTATAAATTGTAAGAGGAAAATATTAGAACAAGAAGAAAATACTAATAATGTTTAGAAACTTTAATTTCTTTTTATATTTATCATATTCTAATAAAACAATGGGTTACCGCAAAGGTGAGAAAATAACAGATGAAAAAACTTTAGAAAGATTGAAAAATGCAAGATTGAAAGCTTTAGAAGTACGAAAATTGAAAGCCGAAGAAAAGAAAAATATCAAAATTGCAAAAGATCTTGAAAAACAAAAAGAAATATTAGATGCAAAAGAAGTAATAAAAAATCACCGGAAACCCGAAAAAGACGAAGTGGAAGTTGAACAAGAAGTTAAAAAAGAAGTTGTGAAAAAAAAAATACAAATAAAAAACCAAAAGTTATTATTGAGGAAATACATGAAAGTTCTAGTTCTAGCGAAAGCGAACCGGAAGTTATAGTTAAAAAGAAAAGAATTTCCAAAAGAAAAAGTAATAAATATATAGATAATAGCCCTCAATCACCTCAACAAACAAATACTCATTATGATAAAGCTTATAGAAGTTTATTTCCGGAACGAGATGTGTGGTTGACCGTTCAGTTTGTGCAATTTGTTTAGGGAAAACAACGCATACGAAATACTATTTTTGCTAACGCTTCCCTCATCCGAAGGTTGCCCAGGCTCTCTTGCAAACGAGCGCGCGAATGAGGGAAGAAACGCCTAGCGGAAACGTGGACGCGGTTGACATCCGCGTTTCCGCTAGAGGTGAAATTGCACTGCCAAACGGTCAGTATGTGTTTATTATGCTTATATGATATGCGTGATATGTTCATGCTGTGCAGGATGCGTCCCTGTTGGGCGTGAGTCGAGTTGGCTGGCTCGAATCACGCCCATTACCCCCCTCTCAAGACCCGTCCAGCATCCTAGATTCCGAACGGATCTTGCTTCCAACCCTTTCTAATTTAAGCAGAATTGCCTGCACACTCGGTATCGTGGTCAGGAACTCGCGTAGCATTACGTACCTCGTTCGATGAATGTGCCAGGGAACAATAGCCCGGCCAAGCCATTCGATTGGCATATTGTATTTATGCATACTGGGGCAGTGAGATGGCAATGGGCTCGGAAGGGGACTCCCGAGCCATTGACTTCGTATTATGGGGAGCGAAAGCCTGGACTTGATTATAGCTGGCAGCATATTATCGTACACCCTTCTGGTGCGCTACGCCGCTGGGAGCGTAATAGGGGTGGCGGCTGGTTTCTAGAAGACGCCACTCAGTTGAAGGCGCCGGTAGCGCCATTCTCATTACCGATCAGCCGCGTTGGGATCGCGTACTGGAATCCGACGATTGTGATTGACGATGACGAATATCATGGAATTCCCTACCAGGGGCGTAAGCCTACACACTCAGCGTCTACGAACAGTGAAGATTCGGGTACAGGCGCTGTGTCCTGGAGTAAGGAGAAGTTACCAGATTCTGATGACAATGATGACGCAGGTGTCACTAACAGTAAGGAGAAGCTACCAGATTCGGATGACAAAGATGACGCGGGTGTCATATATGACATGGACACTGCCAGTCCGAAATGGGAGCCAACTTCGCCTGAATATGATGACACCGAGGATGACGTCAGCGAGTTCGATGACTTGGTAGCTGACGATGCTGAAGAACAAGCTGAAGCTCGAAGGTTGAAGAGACTGGGACTGCAATTGATCATGGATGAGAAGGGTGAACTTCACTGGGTACCAAAGGGCACCTCCCCGACCTCACCTGTTCAGCCCGATGATCAGCCTATTACCGAGCAGAAGTCTGAGGCCATATCTGAGGATGCCCCAGCCTCTGTGGTGGAGACTGTTCATGCACCACCGAAGAAACCTTATGGGTCAGATACTGGATTGACTTCAATGGGTGAGAATAAGGCTGGGGTGTCTGAAGAGACGAAGAGGCAACCCAGGAAATATCCGAGATGTTGGACACATGAGTATATAAATCAATTGAAGTATTCCATAAGAAGTGACAGTGATGAAGAAGAAGGGATTGACGTGGCTCCTCGTAGGAAGAAAGCAAAGATCAGCAAGGGACAATGAAATCAACTGTCTTGATTAGGATTGTCCAAATGCAGATTCTCTGATTAGAATTTGTATAGGTGGCAGATGATGATATGCCAGCCGACATGGGACAGATCGATTAGAGAATATGAACTGCGCGCCTTGAAAGTATAAGACTTGAATATTGCCCATTTGGGGGCTGTTCTAACTTGAAGTAACTATTTGGAGGAGCTGTTGCTCAACCTGTTAATTTACTGGTCAATCTTTCCTGCCATAAAGATATTGCAATTGCTTGAATTGTAGCCTTGTTCAACTGTTTATCTAGAACATTGCAATTTTGTACACTGCAAAATTGCCGACTACGGACCTGTGCCCCAAGATTGAAGCAAGATTTACCTCTGACTGACCCTTGAGCTCAGGCTCGGATACAGTCACGTGCTCAAGAAGTCTTCACTTGGAAGTGGTATTGCTCTGCGCCCTTTTTGCCCCCTGACTTTCACCCTGCATGCAAACAGGCGATTTTTCAAAACTGTTATGCTGCAAAGTGGTCAGAAAGTGGGAAAAGAAGCCGCCAGCAACTCAGATCTACCGGGATTAACAGCCAGATTGACCCGAACGGAGAGTGAAAAGTGGATCAGTGGCAGATTGAGAAAAAGAGGACCTCGGAGACCGTTTTAACGTAGGCACAAAAATTCTAGACGTTTCTTGATAGTTTTTTGTCGTTTGGAACCTGGCCCCGAGACCTGGGTCCTCATAGATCGCTACATTTTAAATTCGGATGGCCAACCGGCACGGCAGAGCAAAAATTAGACAAATTTGAGCCCAGCAGACTACATAGAAGGAAACGGGAGCCCAGAAGGATAGTTTTCCATTTTTTTTATATCCTTTGAAGAAAAAAAATAGTCTCCAATACTGGGTCCTGGCCAATTAGTCTGGATTGCTCCGGGATGGCCGCCAAGAAGAAATTAGCCAAACTGCCGATCGACACTCCATTTTTGAAATTTGGCCACCAAAACTTGCATTTCACTCTGGAAAGCATATTTCGTTATTCACCACGACTTCCACTGCTACAAGGAAATATTTTTCTGAGTGTTCTGGGGGGATTTGCCAAATTGGACAGATTTGACTTCCCCAACGGTCAGATTTGCACTTTGTCACTCTTAATTTCGACATGATGCAAAACGCTAACACGGGACGCTCACCTCCAACGTCGCCTACGTCGACTCCTAGGCGTACAAGGGGACGACAGGCCAGCCAGCGCAGCACGAGAGGTGCTGCAGCCACTGGAACCACTGGCAAGGGGGCGAAGGGCACCTACAAGGCGCCCTCTCCGGGTCAGCCGCCACCGGCTGCGACAGCAGCAGGTGCGCCAAGCTTCCAGATACCCAAGAAGAAGTCGACCCTGTCAGCTGATGCTCCTGAGTTTAACAGCGTGACTCCTCTGGCTCTGGACTCTGGAACCGCTTGTGTGACACCTTCCCTGGAGGAGGCTGTAACGGTACCTAAACCGCGCCCTAATCCGCCTCTGCGTCATGCAAGAGCGGCGTCACCAAGGGTGCTGACTGTTGACACCCCTGGTGCAGGGCGAAACATGAGGGCGACTCCCCAGCGGTATGTCAACTTGACCTCTCCTTCCCCTGGCATCCTGCGATTGCCCGGAAGCCGCGACCTGAGCCCTCCAGCTCCGCGCCAGCGAAGCCCGCCTCGGACTCGAGACCGGACCCCGCCACCGCCGCGCTGCAGGAGCCCACCACGGACGCGCGACATGAGTCCTCCAGCTCCAAGACCGCGAAGTCCTTTGAACCCCTACAGGACTCCACACACTTGGTCTGGAGCTACGGTGATGACCTCCCCGCACGGCCAGCTGCCCACGCCATTCAGCGAGAACGCGCTTCAGGCTGAGTCCGCGGGAGCAGCCTCTGTGGGACAACCTCTACCGGCTGACCGACCACCTCGCGACCCGATCGTCGTGCGCGAAATGACCGAGGTCAAAATTGCAGCATGTGAGCAGGACATGCAGAATGAGGCGAATGAGCAGAAACCAGGACTTCGTCAATTTCCTTCCCGCTCTGATGTGGCCAACTGGCGAAAGCGCCAGCAGCCGGGTGAGAATCTCGCCTGGACTCCGCGCCCTAACCAAGGGGGTGTGGGGGCAGCGGGGAGGTCAGAGGACACGCACCAAAGCATGGCTGGCGAACTCATGGCACACTCAATGCATCCAACTCCCTCCTCAACAAGCAACGGGGAGGTGGGGGCAGCGGGGAGGACAGGTGGCTCCGGCTTGACAGGTGGCCCACGCCACATAAGCATAGCATGTTCTGGGCATTCGCTGACCTCACCGATTACCGATACCGTTACAGAACCTAAGGTGATCGGTGACTCTATGGCAAGGTTATCGGTGACTTTCGAGTCCGAGATAGACAGCGAGGCAACTTCACTGACGCCCTCACTGACTCAGGCGACTACGGAGGCGGCTACGGTTACGGATATGCTCGAGTCCCTGTTGAACTGCGAGTCCAGTCCTTTGACTACCTCGCTGACCTCAACAACTACGGATATGCCCGAGTCCCTGTTGAACCGCGAGTCCAGACCTTTGACTACCTCGCTGACCTCAACAACTACGGATATGCCCGAGTCCCTGTTGAACCGCGAGTCCAGACCTTTGACTACCTCGCTGACCTCAACAACTACGGAGCAGCCAGTCAGCTCAGTCAGTTACGCAGACCTCGCACTCAGGCGTAGCATTGGACTCGCAGCCTACCAGCCGCATCTTAACCGCAACCTACCAGTCATCGAACCCCCTTCTCAAGCAGATGTCCTCAGCAGAATTCCAGTCAGAAACTTACCTCTGAACTCAGACTCAGTGAACCAGCTTTCTCGCCGGGAGAGGCGCCATCGGAGATGGGAACAGAACCAGCAGCGCCTGGCAGAACAGCGCAGAGCACTCTTCTCTGACCCCGCCTCAGCCAGAACGCCCTCAGATGCCTCTGTCCCCGCACTGAACTCTCAGCATCAATCCCTAATGCAGAATCAGATGATGTTAGAGGTATCAGAGTACATGCAAAATCTGCATCAGCAAGTGCTCCAACACTATCCACATCTGACTTCAGTTCTACCAGCAGTGGGCGCTCCACCTATGACGCCCTACCAGCACACCTTAGGATGGGCGAGCGGTTTACCAGGTGCACCGGCGCCAGCAGCTGGATCAGGTCCCTGGCTGGTACCAGCACCGGCTCAACCGGTTCCAGCACCGGCCCAACCGGCTCCAGCACCGGCTCATCCGGCGCCGGCACCATTTCAGCCAGATCCACCGGCTACCGGCTCATCGCCCTCTGACTCCGCTGAGCCTGATCAACCGTCACCAGGAAACTCGCCCCCGCCTTCGGACAATGGTGAACCACGACACCGGCGTCTAGACGTGTTGTTATGGACTTTAGAAGGAGCCTCCTTCTGGTTGAGAAATCACCTGTCCTCTTCCTCCGCAGTTACTGTCAGCCACGGCGCTGAGGCACAATACTCTTACCGACTGCCAACCATGCCTGGAAGCGCCAGTCACTTCATAACCGATACCAATCGGATTTGGATGACTATGCGGCACATCGGAGTGGACATCCAAGACCTGGCGCAGCATGGGTCAGTGCATACTCCTGTGCGCCTGACTGAGATTGAGGACAGTGACGCTTTCACTCTGGAAGTGGAGAAAACGCAAGTGGATGAAGCGCGGCGTTGCGCGGAAAGCCGTACTGGAACTCAGCAGAGACGCCTGCCCTTGTACTCATGGGTAACCATCGCGGAAAATGCCTTAGAGTCCGAGTTGACAGAATTTGACCCCCTGGGACTCCAAATTTGGGCAGCATTTTCATCTTCCGAGGCGTACTTGTTTAGAGGAATGGCGGCTGGCAACCAACCAACTCCCGCCACAGTCCCGGCTAGACTGGGCGTCAATCGGTTTCCCTCTGGTGTTCCCAGCGCAGCAGAGTACAGATCGCCTGGAAATTCCTTGCCAGCGGCCCCGGGACTCCTGCCAGTAGACCAGCGCCTTTCTCAATTCCCAGGGCACCACGATCTTATGGGAGCGGCTTCCCCAAGTGATGTCTACCGAGAATCCAAGACAGTGGCTGATGTGCTCAAGCTGATCAGAGACATTCCTATGTACCCCTCCTCCGCTGACCTAATCACCACTGACGCAGATATTGCCGCGCTTCCACCTTTTTCTGAAGCGCTGGTCAATTTTCTGTCAATGGGCGTAGTCACCTTCGCCCTGGGTCGCATGAGTGCTTATCGCCTAGACCTAACCATGATCACCATGCCGGAGATCTTGAAGGAAGTGGCTCAACGCAAACTACAGCCGCGATCCCTAACTTTTCTCAAGCAAGGTGGAATGATGAACTCGGAGGCCTGGAACCGGCGTTACGCCACTTTGGCGCCTTTCCTGGCCGACGTAGCCAGGAGCGTACTGGATGACATCGCGCTGGTAGGACTAGCGGGGACAGTGATGCGCATGGCGCAGCGACGAGAAGAGACTGCGCGTTTGTTCGCTACTCGTCTGGTATCCTGGCACGAGGTAGTCCAGTTATTGGCAGACGCCATGCCCAACTGCCACGCCATCAGCCAACAGCAGCTATTATATCAGTTCTGGTCTGGACTGCGACTGAAGCAAGCTGTCATGGATCGCCTTATTGAGGATCGGTTGGATCTGCAAAGTCCAGCGGATTGGGAAAGCAATCATCCCGGATCCACCGCGCTGCAGCATATCATCACTGTGGCCACCAAATTGGAGCGCAGTGAAGCTCTGACCGCAGCACGAACCTCTCCCGCCTCAGCACCTGCGAACCGAAGTCCTGCCTGGAGGAATGGTCGCTCGTCCTCCAGACTTAACGCCGTGCAGGACGCTGGGGAGGAAGATGCTACTGACCCCGACCCCGCCGACCTCAGGGTGCAGCACGCCGTGCCGCCCAGCCCGGCGGGATTGACCAGGCCGCCACGCCGATGTTACGTCTGCAACTCTGACTCCCATTTATGGGCTAACTGTCCCGACGAGGCCAAGAAACGAGCCTGGATTGCTGACGCCCCAGCTCGTTTGGCACGCCGCCGCGCTGCAAATGAATCTCATATCGCAGCGCTGGAAACAGAATGGGAGGATTTGGAAGAGGAAGCGGCAGCGCTGGAGTATTTTCAGAACGAGGAATCGGCCGCAGCGTCCTCCTCGGGTCAGCAATCTGCGGAAGAGGAGGACTGAGTGTCTTCCTGCCGGCGGGACGCCGGCGACAGGGCGGTATGGGTAACCGCCCCTGGGCAAGGAGTACAGCCTTCGCCCACAACCGGGGGAATATCCAGAAAGAGCCTCCGCCACCCCCCAACCCTCTGGCCGCTCGAGGGTACGGATTCACCTGGTCTGCCGATCAGAGGCGACAACGCCATCTCGACAGAACCAGAACCCTACGGGATGAACCCTCGTTGACCAGTACCGCTGTTTACACAGCGAACCTTTCCACTGAGCAGGGCCGGCGAGAACATCACTTGGTGTCCCGGCGCCATCAGCGGTCGCCACGAAGGTCACCCACTTCGTCGCCCGAGCGCTCCAAGCCTCCCGTTATGTTCAGTGTAGATCGCTCCCTTGGAACTGGTGATCGCCGTCGGGCTCCACAACGCGAGCGTGGCGAAACGCCCCGCGTTGACCCCACAGACCCTAACCCTAACCCTAACCCTAACCCTAACCCTAACCCTG